>WSFP011577251.1:0-10595 GCA_009831015.1 Picea engelmannii
GTGATTGTAACACCCCCTCTCTAAACCATGAATACATGTAATTAATCATGATTAATGATTGCCATGCCAGAACATGTAACTATTATAAATGTATTATTGTTTAATTGTAAATGCCAAAACCGACCGTGGGGTGAAGCCTTAAAGTATTGGCCATGATAACACTAGAGGAATCAGAGGAGGCCCTAATAAAATAAAGGACCTCAAGCCTTATTCATATTAATTCCCTTAGCTCTGGTTCCAAGACAAATCATTTAATGAGGGGGGTTGGTAGTTGAACAACCAACCACCCCAATGAATGGAAGTATGGAGGGTTGTCAAAAGGGATAGGAAGTTGTCAGCTAGAGGACAACATGAAATATCACCACGGGTCCCCATGATTGACCCACGAGTTTCCTTTTGACAGAAGAAACATAAGGACATCTTGAGAACCTTCCTAATTCATGCGTGCAAGAAAATCACACGAGTTCAGATGGAAGGGTATAGATAAAAAGATAGGAAAAATAAGAGCGCATGGGGTTTGAGTCTCAGAAAGAGGGAGTCGATGAAAGAGAATGCATGAATGCATGGAATGAATGGATTAGAGAAATCGTGGAAGAATCATGAGTTGGAGCATAGAAAATCTAGAAAACTTGATTTGAGCTAAGGAGGTTGTGAGATTGATGCTAGGAAGGCATCTGATAAACCTCGAAGAGGCATGGGCTAGGTGGGTGTAAGGAAAATCTATACCTAGAGTAGAGTGAAGGAGAGTGACCTTCAAATATCATTGAGAACCTGAGAGAGATTCCCTAGTGGTATCCTGGCTTGGAGCGGGGGTGGCCAGAATGATAAGAGTGAATGCATCCAAGCCTATGGTTGGGTGGAAAGGCGAACACCCATAGTCAGTTGGTTGGCTATCAACTGTAATGGATACATATTTGTATACCCTATATAATTAAACTATAACTTAAGGCCAAATTTTCTTGTAGATGATTCAAGGAAATGCATGTTTGTTTGATGATTAGACGATTTAATTTACAATAGGGGTCTTTGATGTGTTAATTACCTATCGAAATACCACTATTAAACTTGTACAGAAGTTGTGGTATGTGACTATTTTCACGGGTTTCTACTATTTTAATTATCCTTGACTACTGTTGCTAGGATTTTGCAGATATGACAATTTTAGACGTTACATATAGTTATTATCACAATTATAACTATACTTGTGAGCGTATTTTTTTAAAGGTTGCATGGACCTGTACATTTTGTGTATATGAAGTCAATGGCATAGTTACACTAGAGGAGGTGGCAATTATGCAATCCTGTCATGGTAGTCACTACTAGAATTTTACTTGTATATATTGTTTTGATAGAATTATATAGAATTGCACAATTATGAGCATTCACTGAGTTTGTGTAAATAATGTGTCTAAGAGGCCATTTCTTGTATATATATATATATAGACACACACACACACACACATACTGTTGGTAATTACATATACCCCTGCACGTATGAGAGGATTTTCCCATATAATTCATTGATATCATGACTAAAATTTTGGTTGAATGCGGTGTTGCTCATGTTAGAAATATCCTGTATAGGTATGGACTATTCACAGTCTGACATTCTTCCTTAAAACAGATAAGAGAGAAAGCCTTAGCCTGCCTGAATAGGAGGTATAGTTCCTTCAAGGCTTGCCATTGATTTGGTATGGAGTTTTGATCCTAGTCGTCGATCGGGGTTCCTCTCGTATGAGAACTTGAGAAGGATAAACAATTGTTAACAATTGTTTGATCCATTAGAGAAACTCTTAGAAGACTCATGACCATTGATCACATTAGGGGTGTCGGAGTAGCCGAGGAATATGGTGCTTCGATGAAAGAAAATCCTAGAAACCTTCACCACCATTAGATCTATTAGGATGGCATCAAGTAACCTCAGTAGTAGGTCTATGGGGGTAAGTATTTAAGTTTGGTTGAGGAAAAAGGGGTGATGTCACAATTTACGTCACACTGACAAAGAAAGGTTATGTGTACGATGGGAACACGTGCCAGTCTGTAATTAGTTGAGACAATAGAGGGTATGTTCCCTCGTGGAGTTAAAACCTTAAGAAGTGATTTAATAGGGGGAGTACGTTTATAGACTGTGGAAAAGGGATGGCGGGTGTAAAGTGTATGCAGTGGGCATAGAAGCATGATGGGTTCATGGATATTAGAAAGGTGATATGATTGGGCCCATGAGTCCTCCAACCCATGAACCTCACAAAATAATCTAAGTGTTGAGTTTTAGAAGAGAGGAAGGGACTCAGATGAATCTGCGACTCTGTGAGTCCACCAACCCACAAATATGACAAAATCACCAAATAATCTAAGTGTTGAGACTTCTCAAACAGACTTATGAAGGGGATGTACATAATCCTACATCCGCAAGTCCACATATATTGAAAATGGTTAAGTTTTGAGACTTCTCAGACGAACTTATGAAGGGGAGGTACATAATTGTTTATCTACGAGTCTGTGACTCCTTGTAGGGGGAAAAATGATTAAGTGTTGAGACTTCTCGGACAAACTTATTAAAGGGAGGCACACCATTTTTCATCCATGAGTCCACAAGTCCATGATTCCACCAATGATAAAGAAGTTAAGTGTTGGTGTCGGGTTCATGAGAGGTATGAATATATACCATGAGTCTGCAAGACCGCCACCCGCGAGTCTGTGAAAATAGTAAGGTGACTAAGTATGGTAGAATACATGGTCCAAGGAAAGGAAAAGCATATGGTGGATGACACGGCTAGCCCACAAGGCAGCTAGGAAGTCGTTAAGATGATAGATTCCCATTACTAATAGGACCACGAGTTGAGTGGGGTTCCACCGTGGCAAGCTAGGCTAGTGCCATGACAAGAATACGGTGTTTCCATGGACAAAAAAACATTATGCGGATTCCATGTGACAGTAAGAGAGGTTTTATCTATGTAAACCCAAGAACTTTGGGAGATCACAACTTTCGTTCCAGAGCTCAGTTCTGAGTGAAATTATTAACCTTGGAAATTTATTGATGAGTAGAAGAGGATGGATCTATGATAGAGAAGATTTAAGGTTGTTAAGAGAAGCGAAAATTTAATACCCCATCCCTTAAAAATGTACTTAGGGTGATCCATAATTGGATCCAGGGGCTTGATGGGGCTCAGAAAGGCCTAAAACTAAAAGTTCTCATAATGGATTTAAAACAGACATGTGCATAGGCCTCATTGATACAAACCCAATGCAACTTGAATGGGCTCAAATGGACTTCGTATGCTCCAGATATTGCGTTCTGTTCATTTCTCCAAATAGGCAAAAAGTCAACTAGGTCAAAGTCAATGTTGACGTCAGTAGGTACAATAGGTGACATCAGCATGTGTTAGGATGATGTCATCATGATGTCATGATGACATCATCATGCTAATGTGGCGTCACCAGGAGGTGACACATGTCACTCAGTTTCATCACTTTCGAGCTGAGTTGGCAATGTACGGATTTGACACGTGTCACCGTACGGATGACACGTGGCAGTCCATACAGTGACGTGGCCCAATGACAAATGGACACGTGGTGTATGGATGACAGCTAGGCATGTGACTGGTCATACAAACTGACATGTGGCAGGGTGACTAGGCATACAGATCGTTGACATGTCTGATAGGTGGCAGGGTGACTGGGCGTACGATTTGACGATGTGGTCCAATCCTGGGTCACCACGTGGCCCAATCAGGTGGTGCCATTTGGCACCCTACAGATGCCAAATGATGGTTGGGTAAAAAAATTGTTAGGTTGGGGGTTCGAACATCCGACTTCCTCGGGCGCCAACGACTTAACAACTAGGCACTAACCATATGGGCTATAAGTGTTTCTTGTTGGAGATTCATCACATATTTGATATGTGTTAACAGTGGCAAAGATTGGGGGGATAGCCTTGGTCGGCGTGGGCCAGCCTCGTTCGACCATGGGCTAGGATCTAAGATCAATTCACCTGTTGTGGCATGGAGTTTGGGCACATGGCCACATGGTCCATACCATGAAACTAAGGGATATCCAACAGGGGGTGCGCACTTGGAGGACATGGCCACATGGCCACAAGCATGTGTCCAGGAGCCGATAGTTCAGGGGCCAGCGCGCCCAACTAAGCGCCTGGCGACATGGCAGACTCTAATATGACCAGGGTCCAGATAAAAAGGGGTCGCACCCCAATATATGTAAACAAATGGTTAGTTAAGCATATTATAGTGATTTTATTTGATTTTATAGGCAGTTTTGGAGATTTTTGGCCCTTTTTGGGGGATATTGGGCCCTTTTTTAGGCCAGATCTTGGGAGGAAGTTGGGAGATGGTTACCAACTTTAGATCTATATAAAATAGGCCTTCTTGAGGCCATGGAGAGGACATTAAAAGTAGGTTTATGCTGAATATTTTCCAAGCCAAAGCCATTTTTATGCAGGGAAGTTGTTGAGGAGCGCACCTTTGCGAGCCATTTTTGGGAGCTTCGGTCATCCGTTTTCAATGCCTTTTATTCTATTGGGTTCTATAGATCTAGTAGAAAAAGACCATATCAGGTTTTGTAACCTTTTGGCACTATTGTCATGCCATTTTAAATCTTTGAACATAAATAAGAAAGCCTCACCCCACTGAGACAAAGGCCCGAAGATGTAGGCAAAATTGTCGAACTCCGTTATCACATTGGTGTTTATGGTTTGTTGTTTTTTATGATTTATTTAAGATCTGTATATGTACATATGGATGTTATGATTTCTCATCACTTCGTCCTCTTTCATTAAGCTTCCTATTTGGCTAATTAAAACATGCATAATAACTCAACCTTTGTCGTGTAAAAGATCTTTTCGAATCAAGTGGTATCAGAGAAGGTTGACGTTTGGATTTGAGTTTTGCATGTTAACTAGGGAAAAAATACATTGTGGTGAAGGAAATCTTGTCGAAGAGAATCCATTTACTGGATTGAGAAAGATAACTTCTCACAATGAGAAGATGGCATCAGAAGAGTGACTTTCTCAGGATGAGAAAGAGTTTCGAAAAAATTTCTTCGCCATGTCGGAGATGATGAAGGTTTTGTATGAAGATTACTTAGAACGAAAGAGACCAGTTGTTGGTGAATATTCAAAGGAAAAAAGTGAAGAAGGAGAGGATCCTCCTCAAATTCCTCCTTCACCTCCTTCTTCTCCTTCTTCTTCAAGTTCAAGTTCTAAATCCATTGCAAAGAAGCATGTCCATAAACATAAGAATGAAATTCCTTTATTAAAACTTGATGTTAAATTCGAATTACCCATATATGATGGTGAAGTAAATGAAAAGAGACTTGACAATTGGGTCAGGCAGATGGAGGCCTATTGAAGTGTGCAATAGATTAAGGATGAGGCCACACAAATCAAGTTGGCATCATTGAGACTTGCAGGCACAACACTCATCTTGTGGAAAAGAAAGTTGCAAAATGGCATGCAACAAGTGGGTAATGTATTTCCATCATGGAAAAGTTTTATTTCTGCACTTAGAAAGCAATTCTATCCTTTGGGTTATAAAGAGAAAGCATTAATTGAATGGCAAGCTTTAAAACTAAGAAAATGACAAACAATGCAAGAATACACAGATGGATTTCGTAAAATGGCATTGATGTTAGATATTCCTTTACATACCCAAGAAACTCTTATGAAGTATATAGGAGTTTTACCTACACATATTCGAAACCATGTATTCATGTTTGAACCTACTAATCTTGATGAGTTTTCTGTTCAAGAGGCATACATTGAAGCATGGAAAACATGTGTTGGTGTATTAGGGGAATCGTCTTCAAGGAAAGAGGACAAAAGGAAGTGTCATGACAAGAAGTCAAATTCAGTGACGAGAAAGGAAGAGAATCCCTCTTGCAAGCATTGCAAGAAAGAGGGGCATGATGAGGACCGTTGTTGGTAGTTGCATCCCGAGAAGAGACTGAAGTGGTTCAAGGAAAAGAAGGGGAGGCAAACAGTTGCGGCAACAACATGACCCACAGACTTGGGATCGGATTCATGTGATGAATCTAAAGTCTCATTGGTTGGTATGACATGTAAAATTGGTGAAGGATTTGATTGTAGAAGTAACATGTTTCACATAAGGGTCATCATGAGGCAAACTAAGATTGCCACATTGATATATAGTGGATCTTAATCTAACTTAATTTCAGAGGAATTGGTTAAGCAATTGGGGTTAAAAACACAGATGCATCATAAGCCTTACACACTTAAATGGATAAGCAACAATCATCAAATTCACATAACCAAGCAGTGCACATTAAAATTTGCAATTGCATCTAAGTTTGTAGACGAGTTAACATGTGATGTTGTGCCACTAAGTGAATGTGGAATGGTCTTAGGCAGTCCATACTTGTATGATCGTAAAGCAATATTCTACAGGGCAAAGAATCAATATCATTTAACCAAAGCAAGTCAAGAATATGTGGTTCATGCTCATCATGTAAAGGCAAATAAAAATCTTCAAACAATGGAACAATTAAGAAAGGAATCTCAAGCAAGAAACATGCCTATAATTGTTTCAAATCAAGTAATCGATCTTAAGCAAGAACAAGAGATGATTATAGAATGGAAAATCAATCATAGTTTGCTTCAAGACAAACTAATGTCATGCAAGTATTATAAACATATCAACTCATTTGTAGGCATATCTTTTATGCTATCATTAGTAATGTTACCTACATGGATGATAGTGGCTTCAGTAGGATGTGACAAGGTACAAATAGCTAACAATATGCTGTCAGTTATCATGATTGTGTTACAATTGTTCTTGATGAGACAGGTGCACATGACAGAGTTCATAGACAGGGAACAAGTTGGGTGGGCTATCCCGAGCTTGATGATTGTTCAGTAACCTTTTGGGGACCAAAAGGTCCTCAGTGGGGAGGTGTGATCCAGAATTGGATCCAAGAGCTTGATGGGGCTCAGAAAGGCCTAAAAATCAAAGTTCTCAAAATGGCTTCAAACCGGACTTGTGCGTAGGTCTCATCAATAAGAACCCAAAACAACTTGAACAAGCTCAAACATACGTCATATGCTCCAGATATCACGTTCTGTTCATCTTGCCAAATAAGCAAAAAGTCAACTAGGTCAAAGTCAACGATGACGTCATCATGTACAGAAGGTGACGTCAACAAGTGTCAAGATGATGTCATCATATTGATGTGGCATCACCAGGAGGTGACACGTGTCACTTAGTTTTGTCACTTTCGGGTCGAGTTGGCGCTGTATGGATTTGACATGTGTCATCGTACGGATGACATGTGGTAGTCCGTACAGTGGTGTGGCCCAATGACAGATGTACACGTGGCATATGGATGATATCTGGGCATGTGACTGGGCATACAGATTGACATGTGGCAGGGTGACTGGGCATACGGTTTGACGAGGTTGTCCAATCTTGGGTCACCACGTGGCCCAATCAGGTGGTGCCATGTGGCACCCTGTGGATGCCTAATGATGGATGGGTAAAAAAAATGTTAGTTCAAGGGTTCGAACCTTTGAACTCCTTAGGCACCAACAAATTAAAAATGAGGTGCTAACCATATGGGCTACGAGTGTTTCTTGTTGGAGATTCGACGTATATTTGATATGTGTTGACAATGGTGGAGATTGGGGGGATAGCCTCGGTCGATAAGGGCTAGCCTCATCCAACCATGGGCTAGGATCCATGATCAATGCACCTTTTGTGGCATGGAGTTTGGGTGCATAGCCACATGGCCCATACCACGAGACTAAGGGCTATCCAACAGGGGGCGCATGCTTCGAGGACAGGGCCACATGGCCATTGGCATGTGTCTAGGAGCCGATAGTTCAGAGGCCAACGTGCCCAGCTAAGTGCCTGGCCACGTGGCGGGATATAATATGAAAAAGGTCCAACTAAAAAGGGGTTTCACCCCAATATATGTTCAAAGTGGTTATTTAACCATATTATAGTGATTTTTATTGATTTTATAGGCACGTTTGGAGATTTTTGGCCCTTTCTTAGGCCAAATAATGGGAGGAAGTTGGGAGATGGTTACCAAATTCAGATCTATATAAACCAGGCCTTCTTGAGGCCATGGAGAGGACATTCATTGCAGGTTTATGTTGAATATTTTCCATGCCAAAGCCATTTTTATGCAGGGAAGTTGTTGAGGAGCGCACCTTTGTAGGCCACTTCTGGGAACTCCGGTCATCCGTTTTCAATGTTGTTTCTTCTGTTGGGTTCTAGAGATCTGGTAGAACAAGAACAAATCAGTTTTGTAACCTTTTGGAACTGTTGTGTTTTCATTTTAAATATTTTAAAAGAAATAAGAAAGTCTCACCCCACAGAGACAAAGCCCCGGAGACATAGGCGAGATTGTCGAACTTCGTTATCACATTGGTGTTTATGGTTTGTTGTTGTTTATACTTTATTTTAGATTGGTATATGCACATATGGATTGTATGATTTCTCATCACTTCTTCCTCTTTCATTAAGATTCCTAATTGGCTAATTAAAACATGCATAATAACTCAACCATTGTCGTGTAAAATATATTTTCGGATCATAGGGGGTTGGTTATGTTACATGAATCTCATCCTAAGAGGACAAAAATTCTTAAGGATGTAAATGATGATGAAAACTTGGTCATCAGTTCATCTGGAGTGGTGCTTGAAGTTAATGAGATGGGCAAATTGTTTTATATATCTTTGAGGGATATAGTGGAAATAACGTATAGATGCACTTTCCACTTACAATACAAAAATCAATCCATTGACTCCAAGAATCAGGTTATATGTACACTATAGGAAGTGTTTATAGAGCCATGGTCAATGAGACCCCTGAGATTTACAATAGAAAAAACTTACAATAACAAAAAAGAATCATTTAAAAGGTATTATTACTAAACATGTTTTTCTATAATATGTTCCAATAGTTACCAAGTCAATTTGTTTTCTATATTTACTTTCACGTCCATATAAAAAAAATGATTGTGCTTTTTAGTTTTTAGGAAGATTATGATGAAAATTCCAAGAGAAAAACGAGGGAAAGTGAATACATGCTGGTAGGGATGTCCAAAAAAGTGTACAAGGAGATGGTAAAAGAAATAAACATAATTGCATCATAGGAGGAGACATCCCAACAACAATATGAATAAGAGGTATGTGATCATTCATTTATTATTTTATGTACATCAAATTTAATTATCATATGAAATGCTAATTTTCAATTTTTTTTTGTCGCAGAAAAGGAAAAAGAATGAAACCCAATCAATACATAAGACAGGACGACAAGGAAGAAAAGGGTTGATTTCAAAGTTTGTGAGTACTTACACTTTCGACGGTACTTAAGTTTTCATATTTTTTGTGATCTTTATATTTAAATAATTATTTTACACTCGTCCATGGATGTCTTCTCATAGGTTCTAACATACAAAGAAGAGCTAACCGAACAATTTATCAACATTGGGTTAACTGAGGGTTGTGAGTATATGTTGAAGTATCAAGGTTTAGTTGAACAATTTGTAAGTAGCTATGTTATTTAACTTCCCTTGTTTTATAATTAATGGAACGATAAGAAACATGTATATTAATTATATCAACTATGCTTTGTCATGATGTATTAAACATATAGGAAACAAAGTATGGAGAGGATCCAATAGAAGATATTTTGAGACACAACATGAGGCATAGCTTCAAAAGCATGTGTATTGTTTATGAATCACTCATTGCTATGGTATGGTTTTTTATTTAAAAGATCATGTATATTCTACTATATAAATGTAGATTTACTTATTACACTTTATTTCTATGTTTGTAGATGGAACATGAACATGTGGAACATCAAAAACTAGTCGAGCAAGAAAACATTTGTTTAAATAACCAAAGTTCAATATCACCTACAATTGATCAAGAAATGAGGGATGCACACAACTCGAGCGATGAAAATAGTTCAAGTGATGAATGACCATCAATATAATTGAATGTTACTGCAAGTTGTATGTTTTAGAATATCTGTCAGTAAAAATCAAGGATTTTGCTTAATGTAGTGGACACAATGTCTCAATTGCATGACAACATGTTACCAATAAGTGTAACAATTACATATTGGTTCCATTTTTATTATTGTATACCTTTACGTTGTCCCATTTTTTATACCCATGGGTCTTTTATCCATATATAATAAAATGGGTTTCCTATTTTATTGCATTACTGAATGTTGTAAAACGTTGTGTTGTTGATTAATTAATATGTGGATTATTTACATTGTTTCAAATAACATAGGTGTAATCCTTTGGATAACACATTAATGCATTCATTATATCAAAATGCAATAATAGAAATATAAAAACCAATATTATTATAAAAAATATTTGATTTTTGATGATTAATTGAAAATTTGTTAAAAAAAATTCATTAAAATATATACATATCAGTGCATTCTTATGAAGTCCTAAAATAGTGCGTGCCATAATATAGAAATCAATACTTTTAATGGGTTATACGCATCAATGCATATTAAGTATACTAAAGCATTGATTCATATTAAGTATATTGAAGCATTGGTGCATATCACATGTGATAATATATATAT
>ML915133.1:0-10595 GCA_009831015.1 Picea engelmannii
ATTTTGGAATTGATACTCCTCCAACTGAGTACTCCATCTGTAGTTGGATTCACATAGTCTTCTTCCCACGCAGTAGTCCTATACAATTGGTTCACATCATCCCCTAGAACATTGTCAGGCACAGGTTCTATATATCTTTCACAATATGCGGGATCTGAAGGTGCTACTACCTTGAAGTTCCTAGCTTCGAATATCATCTTTCTCATTTTTAAATTAATGATGGCATGATTGTCAAAGGCCCCATCAATTCCCAATAGTGTTGGAAATGGTATAGACTCATCCACCATATCCATTACTTCAAAATATGTTGTGGTGCGCACACCATCTAAATCCACTATGGTATTCTTAAATATACCTATGGCGATCACTCCTTGCTAGTTTTATAGCTTCAATTGGATATTGGAATACCCCAGTGTAGGTTCTCTCAATGTTTCCCAAGTCATTTTTGGAAAAATGTTCACATCTAATCATAAATCTAAGATAATATTTCTCTTATTAAAGTCTCTTGTGTTTGCATTCAATATGAATTATCTGCTAGTTCTTTTATTTTTATGGATTTGATTAATATTCTTTAGTTATGTTCCTATCCCTTACTCTATGTTATATTTATCAAGCATACTTTTAAAAAAATTAATGACACTCTTATCATTAAGTAATCTGAAGCAAGATTCTAGGAAATTCTTTAAGTTACTCACTTTCTATGTTTGCTCTTCTTTGTAAGTATGATCCAAATACTAGGGAATCTCAAAAATATGAGTATCATACCTCAATGCAGTATTTTATGTGGAAGCTTCATTATCCTTCAGGAACTCCTTCCTTTCTTCCTTGAAATTTTCCTTCTCCTTCTTTGCATAAAATTGTTGTGGTGGTTGGGTGTTCTTCTAAATCCAGCACTGAGATTCTTTATTTTGTTCCTGCACATCTTCTCCTGTCTTAACTCCTCCTCTAGTCACTATATTGATGTTCCTCCCTGGATCCCTTATTTCTGCAGCAATCCACTGAACATCCTGGTTGTTCAAATTCATCTTCTCCTAGATCTTTTTCATTAACTTTGGGCAATCCTCTGTCACATGATCTATTGTGTGACAGTACATGCTTGTTGTTGTTGGTTGATAATCCCTTGCATAGCATCCTTTATGTTGACAATTATGGCAGATAATAGGCCCTCTACCTCTTCCCATTCCTCCTCTTCCTCTGAATCCTTCTATGTCCCCCTGTGGACCCATGTTATGTTGAGGATATTGTGGTGCCTGATTATATTGTGGGGTTTGTTGAAACTGTAGCACTGCTTGAAATTGTTGCGCATTGGAAAATTGTGGCACAGTATGTCATGTCATCAATTCATCCTGCATCTCGTATGCATATGTAGTTATTTCCTTCATTAATTCCAAAGTTCTACATTTTTTATCGTCATGTCCTACAGACTTACAAAAGTTATATAAAGTACTCTTCGGTTATGTCTTGTACTTCTACGTCATAGGGAAGTGGTAAGGATAATGTCCATGTGTCTTGCGCATTTCACACCAAGGCCCTCCTACGGGTAATGGATTTTTCAACCCTACTCCCAGATACTGTGAAAATGTTGGACACTCATTCTTGTGATGTCCCTCTGATCTACATAGGGTACACCACAGTGCTTCTCCTTTTTCCCTACTCTTATTTTGGATTAATTGTACTCTTCAAATCTTCCTTCAAATCCTTTATAGTTGGATCTCTCTGTTTATAATGTTTTTCCTATAAATGCATGGTTTCTTGCAATGTCTTTTCCTGATTTTGAAACTTATGATGTCTCAGTGGATATTTGAAGTGTGGTAACAGAGAATTTACAAAAAATTGTCTATGTTGCATATCAAAAATGGGATATTTTAATTTACCCTTCAATGTCTTGAACTTCTGATCAATGTCCCATACTGATTCTCCTGGTTTTTGTCTAACCTCAATCATCTCATTCATAAACTGATCCTCTAATTTTGGCCTATGAAACTAAGTAATCAATGCATGTTTGATCTCTACTATTGTTCCCAACGCACCCTGTGAATTGTTTACTGCTAGATTCATGTACCAATCCAAAACACGGTTTCTAAATGTTATTGCTAACTGCACTAGTTTTGTTACCTCATCAGTGATTCTTTTTGCTTCCCATATCCGCTCACACACAAATAGGTGTTTCTTTTGGTCTTATGTTCCATCCCCATGGAATTATGGTAATCTTATCATTGGATCTACCCCTGCCATTGTCGAATGTGTTGTACCTGCTCTGCGCGGTACTACTATTTGTGTACTATTGTTTGGACTTGAACTTCCACTAGTGTTGTTATTGGTACTTCCTCTTGTACCTTCCTTGCTATTTTGATCTCCTAGTCTCCCTTGATTTTCGTTCACTAGTTTCTTAAACAAATCTTTCTTTATTGATGTGTTATTCATACATGGGGTTGTAGGTTCTACTCTGATTTGGATCTGGACAGGGGTTTTTGCTTACTCATTGGATCTCTCTCCTCTAGTATTTATTTCATATGTGGTGTGAAATATTTATCAATTTTCTCCATGGACGGAGATCCTCTACCTCTTCTTCATCACTCTCTAAGCCTTCCCTCTCGACTACTGCTCTTTTATTTCTGTTAAGATTGTATTAGTAAGGTCTGCCACTATGCATTGTTCCTACCTTCTGCATAATTTATTGTATCTCCTCTTGATCCTTCATAATGGGATATTTATTGCGCTCTTCACTATCTCTTTCCCCCTACATCTCATACCTTCCTTGGGTTTCCCCTAGCTCCCCCATGCATGCAGGGTGGTTTAGTTGTCTAATTCCATGGTTAATACCCCTTTATCACGTAATAATATCTTTATTGAAGTATACAACGACCTGATGTACCTTCCCCTTGGGCCCTTAAGAAAATATTTCTCTGCTACACTGTAAGATTTTGATTTATCTACTGCAAACTCAGTGATATACCCCACTATAATATTGTCTAGCCAAAAATCGACTGCGCGCGTGAATTTGTTATTCACTCTTTTCAACCGCGTGACACTTTATTTTTTCCACTCTACTTATCTAACCCTATTTTTCGGATGGGTATGTTTCTACCATTTTATCCACTCCTGTAACAATGTGGGAAACTCACTAAACAAACTCTCATGTATTTCACTGAATACGTATCTCTCCAAATATTGTCTTGGTTTAAACCTAGTGCTTATATTATCTTTGTGGGAAAACTCTAGTTCCTGAATTTCCAACCACCTTTTAATTTCTAATTTCATGGGATTCCAGCCTACAAACATTCCCTTTATTAAACCCTCATGCTACACCGTCTGATATATCCCTCCTCATCTAATATTCTGAATCACAACCGGAAATGAGACCATTGTTGGCTTTGAATACTCCTCTTGGTTGACCCAAGCTCTAACTTTATTACTACCAACAAAACCCACTACCATCGGCCCTTCTCAATACCAGAAGGAAACACAGTGCACAGGGTGCACTGTGCAGTCTCACCCGAGATGCCTTCTATGGGTGGTTGCAGGACTCAGGTGTCTACAACCCTGGGATGGGATATGTATTTATTAGAGCCATTTATCCTATTTAAGCTTAACCTTCAGACCCTTCATAAAATCTCATTGGAGAACACAGTCACACCTATTCTACTAGAGTCTCAATACTTAGTATCATAGTATGGGTTCAACAAGAGAAACTACATTTATTTATAGTAAAACCAGATTACTAGCTATCACATTATTTCATTTAGGGTCGTTCTACAGATTATATTATTATATATTTATTGCGTAATATTCAAATCCTTAACCTAACACAGATTCATAAAAACATATTATCAAATCATATGCAATCATTGACACAACATGCAATCACATAAAACACAGATGTACCATGGTTCACCCCCCCCAGGGGCTACGTCCACAAAGATTCATCGCTTCATCTCTTATTCATTCTTCATTCCAAAATGGTAGTGTTGTGCATTGTATAGTCATTCCATCATTACAGTCGATCTCCACATATCACAAATTCCTCTCAACAATACACTCTCTCATAGAGTTACGACACCTCTATCACAAAATCACTCCACTATATCCTACTAACACATAACAACCATACACCAATTACAACAGTCAACAACCACTACGACCCAAAAACCCAACCAGAACTAGAACCCTCTTTTAGTCTTAGTACATTCTACCTATAAAAACTTTCGTACAAATCCCTTACAAAAACCCTAACCCTAAAAGGATTAGGTTCTTCCACTTCCTTCATGACTTCATCTCGGTTGTTCCTCGATCCAACTGTTGCTCCAATTCTGCGCTTGTCCACTTTTCAACCTCTTTTCTCGATGTGGGTTTTCCCTTATTTCCGGCGCTACTTTTCCTCTTTTTTCGGCGTTTCTTTTCCTCTTTTTCCAGTGTTGCTCTTAATCCTTCCAAAACTTATTCACTTTTACCCAAAATTACCCTGCGCCAACATCAGAATTGTTGGCATGGGGGCAGACCCAGGGTTCAATGCTCAAGAGCGCACCAACAAAACCCTAAATACCAGCTCTTTCGGCAACACCTACAAAGCATATGAAGTCTCACCCGAGGTAGAGGAAAGGGTGGTTGCAGAACTCAGGTGTCTGCAACCTTATCTAGGACATCGATCTATGATTATATATTTTACTGGGTACTTAGCATAGATCATTCATCAATATTTATCCCTTATGGTACTTCACAGCAAGCACAGAGCATCACAGTGAATATTTAGACTAAAGATGATTCAATGCTTAGACACAAAAATACAGATTAGATTCAGCCGATCAAGCACTAAGCATCTATCAAATCTAACATTCAGTCATATATCATAAGTACAGAGCAGAACTAGATCTATTTAATCACAGCAAGCACTTAGCCAAGACGGAGATAAACACATTCAAAGCACAATACACACAGTTACTGTGGTTCACCCCCACCCTGGGGATACGTCACAACGTATTCTTCTTTATATTATCTCGGTCAAGCGGTTACAGTACAGAGCTTCAGTGACCCTTACTTCACATAGGATATAAGATTTGCACAACTCGTTAGATCCTTCTTCCTTGCACTTCAGCACAAAACTACAACAACTTGCACTTAGCTTGTCAATCCCCTTACAATCATGCACAGAGCACTTGCAATATACATCCGATCACACAGATCCATCTACTTTCACTAAGTAATCACATATACTACTTCTTACATTGCCTAAGTATCTATCTATAGATTACAAAATGGGCCTAAGCATGGGTAAACCCACGGGCTAACATCCCTTTCCCTTTATATCAACCCAAAAACCCAAAAACAGGTCTTGTTTGCTTCGCGTTGCACTCCATATTTGGCAAGATGTCACAGTCCCAAAATGGTCAATTATGACCAAGTATTCTTCAAAACTTGGTCAAGGGCCAACAAACACCCAACACTCACCTATGACTCATCCTGAGTGACTCAGGTCTGATCAATTCTACCTTGAATGCCTCAAGCTTGGCTCGAGCTACTTCGACCTACTTCAATGTGACAGCTTCTTGATCAGTAAAGTATTGAATCACTGTGTCATTGAGTGGTCCTTCCAGGCCCTATTCTGCAGTGAGGACAACCTGTTCGAGTTCAAATTATGGGCTTTCAATTTCAGCGAACAGTTGGCATGCCCTTTCTTGGATTGGCTGGGGTCGTTGGGCGAATTCTATCACTTTACTTTGCAGTGTATGTACTTGTTGTTGGGTTGTGCGTTGTTCTATGAACCTCTTCATTCTCTCAACTGAAGTCAAAGTCTTGATATGTGCCTGTAGTGTGTTTGCATGCTTCTTTTCTTCTTGGAGTTGTGCCTCCAATGTCTGCAATTATGGATTCTCTATGAGGGTTTCATAAGTCTGGGCGCTTCTAGTGCTCAACTGCTTGCATTCCAAAGCAAAGTTTTTTAATCGGCCAACTGCGCTTTGAGCAATGGCCTCTCTTAGATCTCTTATTTCTTGAGGGGTCTCAGGCACGATGCGGAGCTCCAGATCCGTGATTCCTTGTCGGAGTTGTTGGATTACTTCTTCCAGTTGGGTCACCTGCTGTGGGAGATGGTTTTCCATCTTCACCTCTACTACTGTCACAGAGTGCAGTCCTTTGTGAATCCTTTCCTAAACTTCCAGTTGCTCTGCTAGAAAATGTGCCTTTTCCTCGTCCTGCTCTACTTTCAGGGTAATATTTTCCCATTCTGCCTCCTTCTGTTGTTCTATAAGTGCTTTTTGTGCTTGCATTAAAGCCTGCGTAGCTTGTGTTGTGTCTTCTTGAGCTCCTTGAAGGTGAGCTTCGACTTGATCAGCGATCTGGTGCAGTTGAGTGGGCTCATCACCTGTTCTTGATGGTCCTCTTATTAAGGGAGCTGTAGACACTACTTGGATGGAATGGAGTGACTGTTTCACTTATTTGAGTTTGCCTTTTATTCGGTTGAAGAGCTCCTCCTGCTTTGCTTCTTGATTTTCTGCGAGCTCGAGTGAAACATTGTTCAGCGTAGCAATTAGGAAGTCGAATTCATCTAGGGTAAGGGTAGTTTTAAGTGTGGTCTGGATGGCCTTAGCTTTCTTTTGGGAGGAGGGATTTGGTGGTGTCATTTTTCTTTTCATGGAGGGATCCTCCTCCTCTCTAGGTGGAGTAACCTTGCCTCTGTTTTGTTCAACTTCTATACCACCTAGCTCATCACCATCGCCTCCTTGCATAGGTGATATCGAATTAGTCTTCGCAGATGTGCTAGGGATATCTTCAACTTTTTCATCCTTCTTAGTCCTGCTCAGCCCAGGTGTATCTGGCATAGCTTCAGGGATTTCCTCATTGGACATGTCTGCGGGGTGTATTGCAACAAGGAGGTCTGATGACCATTCCTTGGTAATATCCTCCAAGTCATCCTTTGTCATCTTGTAGTAGGATTGAAGCTGATGTTTATGCTCATCATCGCGCGCTGCAATATAGGTGAAGTGGAAATCCGCACTAAATTTCATCAAAGGTCTAAACCGATGAAGTACATTTGGGGTGATTCGCGGTGTAGACTGAATTGCATTCTTCAATTGGTTGAAGTAGGTGTGGAAGACAGCATTGGTTTGCCACTGCTTGTTCATGTCACTGGAGTGCCATAGCGTACAGAACTTCATAGCTAGTGGTTCAAAAGGTTTGATCTTTGGGAAAGTGGCTCCCTCTGGCAGCTCCCAAGCGATGAAAGTGATGAGTATGAGTAACAAACTAAAGTGGAACTCATACCCTTGGTCTTGCACTCCTCTGTAATCCATCTCTAACTAGTTTACAAGATATTGTGCCCAATTCATATCTAGTCCCTCGGTGCACTTCCCTGCGAGGTCAACTACGAAGCCAGTCACCTGTGTTGGTCTATTCTTACGAACTAATTTTCCCGTGATCAAATGACATGCAAGGCACACTACACCGCTCTGGATAGAGGCTACCTTGCAGCCTCGTGTACCCTTCTCTACATCGCCATAAGTTTCCTTTATCCATTGTGCTAGTGCTCAGTCTGAGGTCTTTCCTGGGTAAAAGTCCTGTAGGTCAGGGCCTTGCATGCTAAGTCATGTGATGTGATTGATCAGATTCAGATCCACATTGATGTGGTGATCCAACCATAAGTATCCATCGTGGTAGCAAGACAGCATCAACCTAACACATGCATTGACTTCCTGGTGTCTGTTGAAATGAGGGGTCTTCATCATGTTAAGTAGTGTGGACTGCGCGAGGTTCTAGTTTCAGGACTGCGGGACAATCTTAGGATTTATTCCTTTGGTCTTCGTTAGGTATTTATGCGGAGCTAACATGCTGTAGGTTTTGTGATCTCCAAGGTTAAAATCATTAAATTTCAGTGTTGCGAGCTTATCCTGGTTAGCACGTACTATGTGCACCCCTTTCAGAAGATACACGGTGATCAGGGTGTACTCAAATTCCCTGGGTACATTTTCACAGTTAATCTTATCGCTCAAAGGTGGGATGTAAACTGGCAAAATGTGCGGGATCAGCTTGGTATTTGCAATGTCGTCTCTGTGCTTTGTTCTTGTCTTGGTCGTGGTTCTAGAAGGTCCCGCTCCACGAGCAGTGGAGGGAGAAGCTTGGACTCCTCATGTCGAGGATTCTTGCACACCTACAGATATCCTTCTCTTTGACATCACTCTCTCAGCCATTAGGTCAATCAAAACTTCTTCAACTACTTTCTCAATAGCGCTAATCTCGTCTGACATACAAGCTTGGGTCCACTAGATCAGGCATGAAAATGAATGATGAACAGTATGGGAAGAAGGAAATGACCACAGAGTGAAGTAATCTCTGGTTCTGGGCTCAAATTCTCACTTAGCAAAAAGTATTCTTGGTGCGTGGAACGACAAACTAAGTAGGGAAATTTAGCAACGGTCTACTTGCAATGGATATGGGGGCTGCATTAACTCCGTTCTATCTATTTTGGTGTTATCCAATAGTCTAGTAGAAACCCATAATTTATTTTCGACCCGTTCAGGGTAGAAGTTGAACGGGTATATCAGTCCAACGACTATATTGTTGCGTCATGGCGAAGTGCCAGATGTCGTTGTTATGATATCTCGACAAAGCTCAATTCTTGTGATTTTTGTTTCTGCGAAGTTCCTTCTGGAGTCTTCTGTAACTTTTCAATTTTGGCCCTCTTCTTATTTAGCTTCCTAACCTTTTTCCCAGTGAGCTTGGTCTCAGTCACCCTCTTCCCATTCTGAATCTTATCTTCTCTTGACGTAGTCACTTTGTGTTGCCTAGGATCTTTCCTTAGATCCAAGGGTAATACTCCTTCATCATATGGATTAGATATTTTGGTATTATATGGTTCCTCTAACGCTCTTATAGCTTCGACATCCAAGTCCCTAGTGTTTAATAGAGGAGATCTGTTCCTTTGTTCCTCCATCAAGTAGGCAATCCTTCTAGTCATAAATTCTATGAGTTCTTGCTTCTTCTGTTCTAGGGATTTCGTTTCTTCTTTCCTCCGGATCTGGTATTTTTCAATCCATATATTTCCTAACAAAGCTGTAAATGGGGCACAGTCCTCAATAAATCTAATGACCTTGAACTCCTCCTCTATCGAGGTTCCATGGGTACTCATAGCTATCTGGGTAAGTCTACCACATGGGGTTACCATTTTGCCTTTAAATAATCCGATGGTTCCTAGTGAAGGGACCAAAGAAGACCTTCCTACGGTTTCCCAAGTTATTTCTGTCATAATATTCATCAGTGTTCCCTCATCCAGGGCACAGTCAATGTCGAAGTCTCTTATTCTTACTTCGATTTTCTCTTGTTCTTTGAAGATCTCTGACAAACTGACATCCTTATGATCATCTAGGGTTTCTTTTATTTTCAATAACATGATCTCTAATTATTTCTAGGGTTCTTCCAAAATTTTAGTCTCTTGATCTCCTTCAAAGTTTACTTGTTCCATATTCAGTTTTTCAAGTCTAGCAATCATTCTAGGGCAATCCAATACTTCATGGTTCATAGCTTTACAACAGAAGCAGCTAGGTTTTCTCCCAGGGCATTCCTTAGCAAAATGTCCTGGTCTTCTGCAACTGTAACATAGCTTCAATCCTCTCTTTCTTTTAAATGACCCCCAACTTCTTCTATACTGCGCACTAGGGTCATGGTGGCTAGCCTGCAAAAATTTCTTTCTAGGATCCTGCATCCAATGGTTAGTCCAAAAATTCTTTCTATGCATAGGTATAACATATCTATCATTATTCTTATCAAATCTATCAAATTTTCTTCCATCTAACTGTTAGAATATAGAAGATGGTGTTCTCTTTTTACCTTTGACGATACCCTCATCACCCAACCACAGGCCAAAGCCTCCCTCCGAGCACCTTAACCTTGACTGAGAATTCCTCCGGAAGCAAACCCTAGGCTAGATAGCCAAACAAAGAGTAGTGCATCAATCCCCAAGGATGGTGCATCAAAAAATCTGATCAGATAGTCCCAAACCCTAGCCAAGAGATATTCAAGCCAAAACTGAGAACTTGCTGCTATTGCAGCTGCACCAGCTCTTCCTCCAAACCTGCGCACCAAAATGCAACTACAGTGTGCACCAACTGGGAAACTGCAATTCTGAGATGCTGCAAATGAGAACTGGCGCCCTATATTTATAGTAATCCTACTAGTTTTGCTGGGGTCGAATTCTCCTTCTGGGTATGTGTCTGTTCAGTATATTATTATTATTTCTGGCCGACTTCTTCTCTTGGAGGCTAATAGCCTAATATAAATTATCTTCTTGAGCCGACAAGGCTTCTAGGGTTATTAGCCAACTCATTAGGGTTTCTCTTGCTTCCTAGAGTCTTCTATTCTCATCAGGTTCACACATGGGGGTAAATACCTCCCACAGCTACCATAATATTAACACTCCCTCCTAGCTAGAGAGGTATTTACAGGTAATGGACTTCAGCACAAAACATACCATTTACCCGATAGCATCAATATAGTCATCTAGACTATTTCATGACTAGATCATGAGCATCACCATCACCATCAGCTGCATCATCTATCGAAACCATACTTCATATGAGTAGTTAGATATGATGTTGGATAAGTCACTC
>WSFP011577263.1:0-10595 GCA_009831015.1 Picea engelmannii
ATACTATAGAAGGTTCATAAAAGGTTTTTCCAAGATTGGTTGTCCAATCACTGCCCTTCAGAAAAAGGGGATTAAATTCATTTGGACATCGAAATGTGAAGAAAGATTTCAGGAACTGAAATACCTCCTAACCCATGCACTTGTGCTAAAGATTGCAGACCCGGATAATTATTTCCTTGTGTGTACAGATGCCTGCAAGGAAGGACTCGGAGGAGTCCTTGTGCAAGAGGGACATGTAATTTTCTACACGTCCAGGAAATTAAACGAGCATGAGATCAATTATGTGACCCATGACCTAGAATTGGCTGCCATAGTACATGCTTTAAAAACGTGGAGGCACTACCTCCTAGGTAGAAGATTTGTGCTTATGACATATCATTATGGATTGAGACACATGTTTGATCATCCAGAAACTCAATGCCAGGAAATCTAGGTGGATAGCTCTCGTAAGTGAATTCGATTTCAAAATCAAACACATAAAAGGAAAGGAAAATAAGGTGGTCAATGCCCTTAGCAGGAGTATAAAAACGATTCATCTAGCATCAGTAAGCGCTTGTGAAACAGACGTCAAGGAAAGGGTCTAAAATTCACAAGAGATAGATGCATTCTTCAAGACCGTGACCTCATACCTAAGAATGGAGCCTATAGGGCTGAAGTATGAAGGCTACCAGATGCTCGAGGAAGGGTTGTTGACTTACACAAATAGATTGTATATTCCAAACTGTGATGACTTGAAGAGGTTCATAATGGATGAACTACATAAGAGACCATATACTGGTCACATGGGATATCAGAAGATGATCACAGACACTAGGAAATAATTCTATTACCATGGGTTGAAGAAAGACATAGCTAACTATCTAGCAGCAAGTTAAGGTGGAACACCGACATCCAGCAGGATTGTTACAGCCCCTACCAATCCCAGAATGGAAATGGGAAACCATCTCCATGGATTTCATCACTGGACTACCAAATTTGACCAAGCAAAATGATGCCATCATGGTCATGGTGGACAAACTGAGTAAGTCTGCCCATTTCGTCCCTGTCTAGTCAACCTGCAAGGCAATAGATATTGCCAACATATTCATGAAGGAGATATTTAGACTGCATGGCATGCCCAAGGAAATTATATCTGACAGAGACACCAAGTTTACTTCGAACTTTTGGAAATCCCTAATGGTCGGTTTGGAGACAAAATTGTTATTCAACACAACTTATCACTCCCAAACTGATGGGAAGACTAAAAGATTGAATCAAATAGTAGAAGACATGCTAAGGATGCATGTAATGCATCAGCCTAAGAAGTGGTAAGACTACCTACCATTGGTAGAGTTTTCCTAAAACAACGGTTATCAAGAATCCTTGAAGATGAGCCCTTTTGAATTCCTCTATGGTAGACAGTGCAAGATTTCAATGAGTTGGAGCAACCCAATGGATAGAATTACAATCGGACCTGACATGCTAAAATAAATGGAACAGCAAGTGGTGCAGATAAGACAAAATCTGAAAATTGCTCAGGACCAACAGAAAAGTTACGTTGGTCAAAAGAGAACTCCCCGAGAGTTCAAATTCAAAGACCATGTCTATCTAAGGGTTAGACCCAGGAAGAGTTCTATGAGAATGGGAGCATGTGCCAAGTTGGAACCTCAGTATTGTGGACCCTTTGAATTTTTATATAGAGTGGGACATGTATCCTATAGGATAGCACTTCCTCCCACAGTAAATGCACATAATGTTTTCCATGTTTCATTATTGATGAAGTATGTACATGATGTTAATTATATAATTGATTAGTATGTGATCCAGGTGGAATCGGAGGGAGAATTCCTACCAAAACCCCAATGCATACTAGACAGGAAGGAAACCTCACTTAGGAACCAAACCATTGCACAGGTCAAGGTGCAATGGAAACACTTTGGCCCAGATGAGGCTACGTGGGAAATTGAAGATGCCATGAGACAGGCATATCCAATTTTGTTTACTTATGTACATACCTATCATGTTTCTAGATAGAACATCAAGGACGGTGATTCCTTTAAGGGGGGGGGGAATTGTAACACCATGTTTCCCCCATTCTGTAAATATAACTTTATTGGCCAGGAACTATGGCAAACTCAAAGTGTGAATGTTTGATTTGGTGGACCTTTGTATAAAGGTCGATGAATGTAATTGTTGTTATTTTAATAGATAATGGAAATGTGTTGTATGAATGTTGAGAAGGGGATGTGCTAAGAGAGACTGCGATTTCTAATGGAAAGGTGGTGGAGGGGACCCAGAAGGGTTGCGTTAACCTCCACCAAACCAGTACTATGTTGGTTTTTAATTGCTCAAAATCAGAACAACCCTCTGACCCAAAATGAATTTTAGTGAGGCTGGTAGGTGGGAAGGCCTCCTCAAGAGTTAAGGAGGGGATGGGAAAAACCATCCATATGAAGGCTTCTAAACCTGACCACAGACTGGGGATCCAAGCCACACGCAATCTTGCTAAGGAAGGAAAGAAAGGAAGCGTGGAGGTGGGTAGAGGAGAGCTGCGGAAAAATGCAGAGACGAGAGAGGAAACTCTCGGGTCCAAGGAAGGATTAAAAGTGAAAAGTGAGTTTTGATCACAATGAATAGAGACAGATTCAGAAGAAGGAGAGTAACCTTCATCCTCTTCTATTCCTATATAGGGAGAAGGAGAGTAACCTTCGTCCCTAACTTTCGTTGAGCTGGAAGTAAGAGATTGAATCTCAAAGCATCGTGGCCTAAGATCGGGGGTGGCCAGTGATAAATCCAGTGGGAGTGACTGAGTCTATGGTTGGGTGGAAATGAGCACCCCTCTCAGCAGTCGCATCACACCTTATGTTTATGATATGTGTTTATTTCATTCTTTCTGATTCAACTAGAAATAATGAGTGCATGCTTATATTTATACGCCTATAAATGGTTTTTGTATTGAATGATTTAGTTAAGAGTATGCATTCGTCCCTTGAGGACTTTTATATCTGCTTAATTTCCCTTCTGCTCTAGTTTAATTCCTCGATAATACTCGCCCCAGAGAATTTCATCGTTGTCTCAGAGTCGAGTGAGTACTCCCCTGATATCGGAGGTTGAACCCCGCAAACACTGCGAGGACAGGGTCTATTAATCTCAGGAGAGGTAGTGCAGGTATGCATCGAGTCTCTGCAAGGTGGGCAGAGAACGAAACCATATTAGGTCCTAGAGTTGAGGAATGAACGTAAGGAGTGCGCGGAACAAAGCTTCCAATCATTACGTTCAAGAGAAAGAGTGCAAAAATCTTAAGTCCTTCAGAGCCAACAAAGCTCTGAAAGAATAGTGAGGTTCGAGTATCGAAAGGGGATATCGTTTTGTTTAGAATATGAACGGATCAGGTCCATTCAGGAGGTCCCATGGTCTAGCGCAACCATTAGAATTGAAAAAGGGGCGCAGGCATTAACGCCTCAACTCCTTCAATCTTCTCAAGACCACACATCAGGAGATTCACACGTTGGCACATCTAGACTCCTGAAACCTGAAGTTACGATGTGATCTAGGCCGTAGATCTAAGGATGCATCGGGACCCTCCTTGACTGTCAGATCTGATTGTGAGGACCAACAACCATTGGATCGAGGAAAGTTGCACGAGGGTTAAACCCTTTGAAAGTATACAGGAGAATGGACTTTGCCAAGTCCGAAATTTCCAAATTCATCGGAACCTTCCATCGTCAGGGTAGACAGATGGCAGCAGATCCGAGAGTTCAAGTATTTGAACTTCAGAATATTTGCAAGAGAAAGAATGGAGTTGTGAGAATTCACGATACGCGAAGTCACGATTTGATCCTAACCGTCCATCCAGAAGGACACGTGGCAAGAGATCAGCATTTCGTTGACTCGTGAACTAGGGAAGTCAAAGGGTGGAGTTGTTGGAATTCATGAAATGCGAAATCACTATTTGATCTGAGTCATTAGATCGTGGGGAGTTGTGAGTTGTCGATCTTACACTCAAAAATATCGGGAAATCGGGAATAGGGAGAATAGAGGTGAACCAACCTCCCAAGTCTCAAAACACAAAATTGTGACTTGATCGTAGCCATCGATCAAAGGAAGATCGTGAACCATAGATCTAGTCTTATCGGGAGTTCAAAACTCAAGAAGCCGAAACTAAGAGTTATGGGAACTCGCAAAACACGAAATCACGATTTGATCTAAGCCATTGGATCGAGGAGTGATCTGAGCCGCTGACTCATTAGAGGGAAGGATGAGTAAGTGAACTTCGTGAGACGTGAAGTCGCGAAATGTGAAATCACGACGCGCCTTTCGATTTGGTGATTGGTCATAGCCTTGCTCACATAAAGAGAGGGGATTATCCAGGAGAGTTAGCACCTAAATATGTTGAAGCTTAAAGGCATTAGGGATAATGTCACGGGTTCCATATAACCTGTGCTTTAAGGGAAAGAAGACATTTCCAGTGGATTTGAATTTCTTCCCCGACTTCGATTGACCGGGATTAGAGACCATGGATGGAGGAATAGACTAATTGAGGAGAAAGAAATTAATTTTTTTTATTCATTTATTTTTTACCCGTCGTGGGTGTGTTACAAGGAGATACATACACACAAAGTGAGAGAGTGAGATCTCATTAATTGGGTGAAGAAGGACTTTCATCCAAATGTGCATGGTAGGGTTCAAGGAAAGAAGCAAAGGGGTAGCAAGAGAGATAGCAGTGAACCAGTGAGATCGAAGGACTAATCTTGAGGTTTGTAGGGCTTAGTTATTTGTTGATTAGTATTTTATTCGGGTGGGCCATTATCCCATGTATAATACCCATGTTTCCCCCAGTTTTTCAATATAACTATAACTGGCCAAGAGACTATGGCAGACCAGATATGTGTGAATGTTTGATTTGATGAACCCTTGTATAAAAGAGTCAATGTATGTATTTTTTGTTATTAATAGAAAATGAATATGTGTTGCACAATTGTTGAAAGGGGGGAGTTTTCCAAGATAGACCATGAATTTTATGAGAGAGATGATGAGGGAAACCAAGAATGGTTGAGATGAACCTCACTAAACCAGTACTCACTAGATGTAATTGTTCAACAGTCCTCTGACCCAAAACTGAATTACCAGTCAGGCTGGCAGTTGGAAGGCCTCCTCAAGAGTTAATGAGGAGATGGGGCAAGGTACAAATTTGTAAGGCTTCCAGTCCTGACCACGAGTTGGGGATTCGGACCCACACAACCTTATTGAGGAAGGAAAGAAAGGGAGTAATTAGGGGGATAGAAGCAGATCTAAAAGGAAGCATAGAAGAGGAAACGATCTTCAAAAGAGAAGAGAGTATTGTTCAACTCTGGAGTTGAGAGGAAAAACTGAGAAGCAAGCTCGTTTTGGCTGTAAGAAGCCATGGGTAGATTTTTGTACCATCTGATAAACAAGGCTGACAAGAGACTATGGAAGTACTCACGCAGACCTCCTTGCTTGGTATAGAGAAAAAACGATTGCCAAGATCATGTGGGAGGAAGAGAGTAACTTATGTCCATGACTGTCACTGATAAAGGAGAAAGAGTTTCTCTCAGAGCGTCGTGGTCTAGCTCAGGGGTGGCCAATGGTAAATCCGTCAGGAGTGGTTGTGCCTATGGTTGGGAGGAAACAAGAACCCCTTTTAGCAGTCACTTCATGTTTTCCAGTTATGATAAGTATTTTCATGCTTTGTGTAATACAATGGATGCGATGATTGAATGTTTATGTTTATGGTTAAGTTTTACCGTGTTTGATCAGTTATTAGAAATGCTCATTTGCTTCTGTGAACTGCTATATTTACATGGCCTTCTATTTTCCTCAGTCTAACCACTAGAGAGTTATGGGATATGAGTCTACAGGAGAATCGGAGGAGGATTAACTGAAATGTTTAAGTCATGCTGACCTTTTGAGTCTACCTTAGTGGGAATGTCAAGTTCAATCTCTATGGAAGAAGGGTGCTTCCTTTAGACCTTTCACCCATATGACCGATGGATCATACCCACGGCCTTTTTCAAATATCATCTAAAAGTTGAATGTATCCCCTGAACCTTGATATGGTTCCATATGTCCCAGGTTTGAAAAATTCTCACTAAGTTTAAAAGGAGTGAAGTTAATCTGACTTTGGAACTCTGGGAATTCAAAGTTCTAGGATTTATGACTTCACAACCCTCGAAAACAACTGAATTTCGGAGTTGCGAAGTAATCTAGATCGTTGAGAGTAGATGGATGCGTGTCCATAGATAAACATTTCTCTGGAGGTTTTCTCCTTTGGCGGTATCAAAGTGTAAACACAAGAATGCACGAGTTTCCCCGAAGTGATGCAAGGCAGAGTAAATCCTGACCATGAATGCTAGGTGCACGTGGCGATAGATCGGGCATGGTTCGGAGTTCGGAGCTCCGGGAGGAAGTTGGAACTTACAAACCAAACTCCTGAATGTCAAATATACGAAGTGGCAAGGACTGTCGATCCTCAGATCCTTCAGAATCCTTCTCAACTGTTGATCTAAGGACTCCATTGAGATCCCCTCTTAACTTCCCAACCAACCCAGACACGTCGTGGAGTGACACGTGGACCCCTCTTGTCCCTTATCAAATGTCGTTCATTAGACCATATCCATTGGATGAGAGGCTACGTGGCAAGAGATCCTATAGTCTGGAGACTTGGTACTATGGAGGAACTTGGCCAAGAGTCTTCAAAGTGTGAAGACTCTTGAATTCACGAACAGCGAAGTAAATCTCAACCGTTGACAGGTAGAGGACATGTGGTGCCATATCCTATAGTCTGGAGACTTGGCACTCTAGAGGATTTGAGATGTGGTGAGATGATAAGCTCTGAAGCCTATAGTAGAGAATAAATGAGAGTTGTGGATCTATGGACCTACGTGGTCAGATCTCAACCATGATATTTGAAGGACATTATAATTTTTTTGGTTTGGGGTCGATGTGGCTCATGGACGTCATCCAGCGTGACGTGGAACCGTGTAATGTCCCTTTCCAAATAGGATCTCCAGAGAGGAGGCTTAATGGTCTAAACTACCCTGTTAGACTATAGCGAGGGACAAAGAGGGGTAAACAGGGTTACTAGAGGTCACTCCAGTCACAGGTGTTATATTTGGAATGTGACATTGAGCTAAAAAGGGTTAAAAGAGCTTTTAAGTCATTATGAGATAAAAATAGAAGTCAACAGTGAATTAGGGTTTCAGCACTGATTTAGGGTTTTGGAATTCAACAGTGAATTAGGGTTTCAGCATGATTTAGGGTTTTGGAAAGCTATAAAGGAAGGGTCAGCGACCTAATTCATGATTATGCAAATTATGACTTGTCATTGAGGAGAAGAGGCGCATCTCAGGAGAGATAGTTCAGTGGATTCCAGGAGGAAGACACTAGTGGTTGATTTAGGTGTTGAGAGACACACCCTAGTCACCAGGAATATCATTCAGGTCTCCCATCATTCTTCAGCATCAGTTACACAGTGTTCAGCAGCAAAGGCGCATTCATCCAGAGTGAGGGCGCAGCTTCTGAGAGGGTTTTTAGTCGACTTATCTCATCCAAGGAAAATTCTGAGATTTCCCTTCGACCCATTTGAGAGGAAGGAAAGGCGCATCCTTTTCCTGGTTCCTCATCATATTCTGACAGAGGAATCAACTGGGACGCATTTTCCAGACTTGGATGTGAGACACTTTTGTCGAGCATATTTAGGGTTCCAGAGCGAGCATCAGACCAAATTCAGGGAAACCCCCGACCCATTTCCCAATAGACCAAGGCAGTCATTTTGAGACATATCTCATCCAATTCCAACGGTGGAATCACTAGGACGCATTTTGCCAGAAGAAGAGGGGCGCATTCCCCCAGGGGTATCCATATGGGGTCCAGATTCATCAACAGAGGGATTAGACAGATACCAATACTGAGGACTAGAGAAGGGCGCATAATTTGTGACAATTTCCAGGCCATTCCGAGAAGTATAGCTCCCAAGGCAAATTTTCCATACTTCCATTAGTTACCGTCAGAGCTGCCATAGTCCCAGTGCATCCATTGATTAGTGCTCCCATATTCTGGGTATTATCTTTTAGTTGCTTATTTGTATTCCAGCTAAGATCCTTTCTTTGTTGATCTAGTCGAGTATTGTCAGTTTATTCATCCACATTCATCCATCTTGTAATCCATAGAGATATCATAATACAAACTTTGTAGTCCTTTGTCACATTTATTATTTGTATGATCATTTATATGTTGTAAACCATTGATAATACACACACATTAGCAGCATTTCCTAGACTAGCCAAGTCAGTAACATTACAGTGGTATCAGAGCTTTAGTCCTTCCAGCCTATGACTAAAGACAATGAGTGCAGCATAAGACCCAGAGTCGTGAACACGTAGGTGACGAATATGTCACTTACAGCAGGCATAAGGAAAGAAGGCATAGGCCTAATTTCCCCCCTTTTCCTCCTAGCTCAGAGGAAGAGGAAGAGGCACACAGAGAAGCAGAGAGAAGCGCAGAGTGTGAGGCTGAGCATGAGGTTGAGAGGATGTTAGGAGATAGATATGAGAAACCAGAGGGTAGTGGCAAGGCCCCCGTAGATCCAGAGACATCTTTCATGTAGGTTATCAATGATATGTTAGCTAGTCAACGTACCATGTCTCAATCCTTGGCACAAGTGGTTTATAGATTGGCTAGAGTGGGCACCCCAGACACACAACTCATGCATGCAGCACAGGGGAACTCAGGAGCATGCAGTAGAACCCATTCACCCTCTCACACATACACCTCTGTGAGTAGGATTCACAAACCCTTGTTTCCCAGTTTCCAGAAGGCACCCCTAGTAGCATCACCACCACCGATAGAATAGAGGCCACCCACTCATGCAGACGACATTGTAGAGTATAGGAGGGAGTACACAACAATGGGTCATGATTTCCATCAGGACATGATCTTAGTCGAGTACTGTGGACTCAAACTCATGAACCACCCCAAAGATCCGTAGAGGGGAGGACCACAAAAGCAGCAGGGGCATAACCTAGATTTCATCTGAAAATTTGGGAAACTCACCATCCCTTCTTTCGACATATCATCCAAATACATCGCCAGAGCTTGGGTATAGAAGCTAGACACGTATTACAAGCTCAACCAGATGATCGAGACAGAGGCCATCAATTTCATGGCCTTACACTTGGAGGGTGAGGCACACGAGTGGTGGTATCATGGACTGGTGACATTGGGTCACAATCGCATCACATCCTATAGGGAGTTTACAGATAGGCTCATGGACAGGTTTGATGGGAAGGATCCCGAGATGCACTTCAGGGATCTAGCCCAGTTGAGACAAACTAGCACAGTAGAGGTGTTCATCACAAAGTTTCAATGGCTAGTCATGGAAATGACAGATATATTAGAGCTCGGGCAGATCATGCTATTCACAAAAGGACTCACAGAACCTTTGAGAGGATGGGTGAAGGCATATGGGCCTCCCACTTTGCAGGATTCCATCCTTCGCACTCGAGGTATGGAAGACTCAGTGCCAAAGACTAAAACTTTCTCCAAACCATTTGTTCCCCAGCGGGATCGAGACAGGAAGCCATTCCAAAGAGAATGGAAGGGAAAAGAGAAGTTGGATGATGAGACTAGGCAAAATCTTATGAGGAAGAAACTTTGCTTCAGCTGCAGAGATCCTTGGGTTCCAGAACATAGGTGTATGGGAAAGGGAGAGATTCATTATATTGAGGTAGCAGCAGACAGCGTGGAAAGTGAGGAGGAGGAGAAGGATAGTGGATCCACTAGTTCATAGGAGGAGTCAGCACCAGCAGAGGAGCAATCTCCCCGTAGACGACCCACACCGACAGGATTCCATCCTCCAGTAGTCCCACAACTGCCAGAGCAGGATAACAGGAGGAAACCAGCAAAGGGAAGAGTCATAACGACCCTTTATGGTGTTCTCAAATATGATACCCTTCGTATCAGAGGGATTATTCAGGGGCAATGGGAAATTGCCCTAATAGATGGTGGGGCCACCCACAACTTCATCGATGCTGCACTAGTATCGAGAAGGGCACTTCAGATAGAGGAGTTTGAGGGGTTTGATGTTGCGGTAGCATATGGCCGCACAGTGGAGTGTCTAGACAGAGTTCCAAACTTAGAGATGAATTTAGGAAACTACACAGTGAGAGACACATTTTATGTGGTTGACCTATTGGACACAGATGTGGTGTTAGGAGTTCAGTGGATGATTACCTTGGGAAAAATCACTACCAACTACCAAACCTTGGAAATGGGATTCAGAGATCAGTATGGGAAGAAGGTTGTTCTAAGAGATATGTCGACAAGAGCACCCAAGATAGTTTTATCCAAGAGGATGGAGAGGATATTCAGACATGGGGAGGTATCATATGCCGCAGAATTATTGATCACTACTCAAAAGGATTCAAAAGGTCGACAACAGTACCATACAGATATCAAGAATTTATTGGGACAACATCAGCAGGTCTTTGAGGCAATTCCACCAGAGAGACCACCTGACAGGGGGTTTGATCACACCATTGAGTTGGAGGAGGGAGCCAAACCTATGATCACCCCCCCTATCATCATCCTAGGAGGTT
>WSFP011577270.1:0-10595 GCA_009831015.1 Picea engelmannii
CAAGTAGCTATTCTTTGATAGTCTTACCAGGGATGTGTATCGTCTTGGTTCCTTAATTGTTTCATGACAGTTACCTATTATCCCCATTTTGTGGGATAACTAAGGAGATCATGTCTCGAGGCTCTCAGGTTGCAGATATGGAGTGTCGAGAGACTAAATGACCGACAGTATCCACTTGCATAGATGGAGACCCTTCTCACCACCACAGAGGTCAAGATTTTTAGATGGCATCCACCACACCAACTGGCTTCCGAGAGGCACTGGGCCTTGCTCCATGAGGTACAAGTCAGGTATTATGGTGAATGTCATTTCAATATTTGAGGCACTTTGAGTAAGTTGTATCTTAAGATTGCTTTAGATTTCATGACATATGCTTGGACATTATGCCTTTTGCCCTGTTTCACCTCAGTGGTTGACATTGTGCCCTAGTAAGTGCTCTTCCTCGGGAATGGGTTTGCTACTAGGAAATCCCTTAAAGAGCCATTGTATCGTTCCCAGCCATACTTACCACTTTCCATCATCTAAAACCCCATGTTTCCTTATCTCTTGGGATTTTAGGGTGTATTGACCCAAGAAGGGGTTGTCCCTCATTCTATGGAAAGAAGGGGCTAAACTTTGAAGGCCCAGGGGGATTGATGTTGGTTGAAAAAGGATAAAAGCCTATATATAAACTTTCCAAATGCTTCGCCCAGGGATCCCCCCAAGAAAGAAATGAAACGCTTCCCTATAAGAAAAGGGGGACCCACAAGAATAAATGATAGAACGCTTAGGGGGTTAGTTGGAGGATAGGAGGTCTCATCACGAGCCGACTTATCATGATCACGGGTATCTAGCAATATAACATTACCATCATCTGGCCACCAAGCCAGGGTAGTGGCTCTCAATTGCACAACTGAGAGAAAGGGGGTCTCATCACGAGCCATCCTTCTCATTTCCACATGGTATTTGTGAATGACATTGTCATTGTCTCAACACCACACCAGGGAAGTGGCCTTCAACTCGTCCTTTAAAACATGGAAGAAAGAATGGCAAGAGGATGGGCTTGAAAAAATTGCATTGCAAACGAAGGTGCCACACACCCTCTACAAAGGAACCAATGAATGAGACACTACAACCCCTTGTATGTCATGAACCCCATGCCCAATGAGTCTTGATCCTTAACCACTTCGTCCACTTCACATGGCTTAGAGAGGGATCACTTGGGAAACACTCCTTAACCCAGGGAAAGATCAACCCAATAGGACACCTCGTCAACCCTCCCATATCCAAGCTTGGCAAGTCGCATAATGTCTTTGAGCACTTACTTGTTTGACAGAGTAATCTTTGATGCACATTCTTAGGTGGCTCATTTATTCATTTGATTACTCATTATGATATTTTGACTTGAGATCCTTGGAAGGCATGCTTATTTGTCTTTGCAAGACCTAGTTGGTGGACCGTTTTGGAGGAACAAGCCTAGCTTGGGCTTCCATGGGACTTGAAGCCCACAGGTTGCATGTCAAGGGCATGCATGTTGAATGAGAGAGACATACCTTCGGAGGCCTAGAAGACATGACCTAGCCCTCACATGCCAAACGTTTTTCCTAGGAGAGGCAAAACGTCATCTTTGGAGGCATGACATCACCTAGAAGGGCTAGGGTTTGGTGGTGAAATTATTACTCATTGACACATGGACGTTTTGAGCAGAAGAAGGCCTTGACCATGAGGAGATGGCCTAGACAATTGACATGTGGCCTTTGGAGGCCTAACTATGCTTCTCCAACACCAATGACTTCCTCCTAGTGTCAAAACGTTCCCTAAAGGGGTGACGTCCTCTTGTTTTAGGGTTTTTTTTTTGTGCAAAAGTGAATTTAAAAATGAATTGTTTAATATTATTTGGTTGCAAGGGGTAAGATAAGGGTTGTGGACCCCTTGTCTTATGTTTTACCCTTGCTAATGTGGACAAACTATGTTAGAGACATTTTGTATAAACAGAGATCATAAGATCTCATTTTGGAATCATAACTCTCCCATTGTGAGAAGTATTGGACTGAAATTTTCACTAGCTTTGGCTAGTTTCTCTCTTGTGCTCTTGTGTATGGCTATATTCTTGGTTATTGGTTGGTGGAAGTGATGCGCTAGCCTTGGAAGGCTCTTCTTTTGCTATTGTGGTGGTTTATCTTAGCATTTTTCCATGAATTGGTAAGGCTTTTACTTTGTATTATCATTTGTGTTCAAGTCAAGGTTATTTTGCTAAAGCTAAGTGGGAAGTATAAGGGCATACACCCCCACCTTAGCCTCCATCATTTTATGCTTAAGTATTGTTGGTTTAATAAGGGTTTACTAAGAGAAGTATAAGTGCATACACCCTCTTAGTCTAAACCCTAGCTAGGGATACTTGCCTTGGGGAGTAAGAGGATTTACACCCCCAAGGAGGTAGTACCTCTAGCTCATTCCTTTCTTGACTCCATTAACCCAATCATTAAAGGCACTAGTCATTACTTGTTGCATTGGAGAAATAAATTGCTTCCTTGGTGAATGTGAAAGTTTCAAGTTTTAAAGTTATCTCTTTTGGAAGTTGTTCCTTGAGCCCTAGGCTCACTTGCCTCATTGAGGCATCCCCTTTCAACCATTAAATCTTCCTGCTGTTACAAATAACTTCTACATCCATAAGGCTGCAGAAAACCTAACAATTTAACCCCTAGTAAATCCTAAACTAACCCCTAACTTTGCCCTAACTCTCTACTAACTTAGGCGCACCTTTTGAGATAACTAGGACTAACTTTTAGTGGGTAAATTTTCCGATATCTAACATAGTTTGCTACAGCCATTAGGGCTGTTAGTTTTCTGCAGAATTAGTCACTTAACAGCTGCTAATAAAGTGTCAAAGTGCATCCTAAATCATAGTTTTTAACTAGTCTAACTCTTGTACTTGCAAGTTGATTTATCTAAGCTCTTAAAGTCCTCTTTGATTAACATTTATTGCTGATATATTGATTAGTTTACTGCTGTAATTAGGGACAGAAAGCTTAACTTGCTTGTCCAACTAACATATTACAAGTATCCTTGGTTTTCATTATGTCTTGGGCAGGTACTTTACTCTCGACAGGTCACTCAATTCACTTGGCAACCCTTAACCTTTCCCAAGCTCCCCTTTCCATTTAGAATTGACCTTTAGGGACATCCATTCATACTTATCATTTTCCATCTCAATCCCCCCTAGGGTCACCGGGATTCCCCCCTTGAGGTGACTGCCTCACCTCTAAAGTGACGGGAACACCTGCCTAAGGTGACAATGGGTAGGTGCTCTCTAAGTTGTCGTCAATTGGTGGTTGGGTCGAGCTTTGCCCAACCTACAACTTGTGCGATAACATTTTGGCGTCGTTGCCAGGGAGGATTTTAAATCCTCTTCGGAACCCTAACGACACTTTGGCAAGCTATCCCAAATCCTTTACCCTAGCTTTCCTGGCGACTCCACCCAAGGGACGTTCCCTTTCCACCTTTCTTGATGAACTCTCCTTAAAGCTCATCTGGCAACTCCACCTACCTAGAACCCACCTTATCCCTTTCCACCCTTGGATGAGCCTTGAGCTCATCTGGCGACTCCATTGAGGTATTACCCTAAGTAATGTAAACATGGCTCTATGGCGCTTTCATGAAGCATATAGAGCCTTGGATCTCGAAGCTATTGACGGATATCCAAACAAGTGCCCTATAAACCAATACGATGTCCTCCCAAAGTTCGATGGTAATCCATTGTCGGTCGTGGCACACATTGTTGAGTTTACCAGATGCATCTACTATGCAAATGTACTACAAGAAGATGTATGCCTATGATTGTTCCTGCTATCCTTGGGAAATGAACAAAGGGATTGGATCAAGAATTCTTGCAAGCCAAGAAGTATATCTTCTTTGACAATCCTCATCAGAGAGTTCCTTAAACGTTGGGGACCAGAAGCTCAAAGTCTTAAAGGTACAATTCAGGACCTGGAGGATGCTTTTTCGAGACGAGGTTTTGACCTTGATCCTATTGAAGGCTTGAGAGAAACGCTTCTTCCAGAGTTTGTTGAAACAACAATTGAAAGACAAGAAGTCTTTCAAGTCCCTCCCTCAACAACTTTTCAATCTATTTCTCCGTTGACTTTGGCTCAAGTGACTTTTCCTATGTTTTTTGGCTTAATTCATCGTTTAGCCACTAAATCACCCTTATTTCTCCTCTTGATCCATGTTTGTGCATGACTATAGTCTACGGGAACAAATAGACTACTAAGTCACTCCCTGTTGGCCTACTCTTGGGAACGGGACATCACAGTCCTCCCTTCCCGAGATTGCTTGTCCTCAAGCAACATCAATCATGGGTGCTACAAAATATGCTCTCCCTCCCATGTGGCATCCTCCATAGAAAGTCCACTCCATCTAACCAAGCGCTACATGATGACCCTACTCCTCAATCTGCGCTCTCTCTACGCGAGCACCTCCTCCGACACTAGCTCCACCTGACCCTCCTCAACCAAGGGTGGCAACTCCTCAGAAATGATGACATGTTGTCCCACTACCTTTTTAAGGCAAGAAACGTGAAAGACGTTATGAATCTTGGTACCTTTCAGTAGCTCTAGCTCGTATGCCACCCCGCCTATCCTCCTGATGACTCTGTATGGCCCATAAAATTTCGGATTCAACTTCTCTGCTCTGCTCCTCTTCAAGGGGGATTGTCTGTATGGCTATAACCGTAGAAAAACCAAGTCCCCTACCTCGAAACTGTGCTCTATCCTCTTCCTGTCTACATAGATCTTCTGTTGGTTCTGAGCTACCTACAAGTTTTCCTTCACTTCCCACAAGATCCTCTGGCTCTCCTCCACCTAGTCCTTAGCCCCCGGGACCCTGCTATCCCCAAACACAGTCTCCACAAAAGAGGGTGCATCGTATCCATACAACGCTCTAAATGGTGACATCCTGATAGACATATGGTAAGTCGTGTTGTAGCAATACTCACCCATGGGCAACCATCTCACCCATGTGCGTTGTTGCCCTCCCACATAGTTTCTCAGATACCCCTCCACCCATTTGTCGACAATCTATGTCTGTCCATCTGTCTGTGGGTGGTAGCTGGTACTCGTGGCTAATTCTGTGCCAACCAACCGAAAAAACTCCTGCCAAAACGCGTTGATGAAGCACCCATCTCTATCACTGACTATTTTCCTAGGTAAGCCGTGCAACCGAAATACCTCTCTGAAAAATAACTTTGCTACCTATATGGCCTTGTAGTTCGTGGGTATGGCAAAGAAATGTGCAAATTTGGTCAGCCTGTTGACCACCACAAATATACAATCCCTGCCCTGCACTCGAGGAAGACCTGTAATGAAGTTCATAGAAATACTCTCCCATTACTGCTCCGGAATGGGTAGAGGCTAAAGTAACCCCACAGGGTGTGTCTACTTGGACTTGTTTTGCTGACAAGTCGTGCACTCCTGGATGTGTTTTAGTACATCATCCTTGAGACCATTCCATGAGAATCTCTCCCTGATCTGCCTATAAGTTTTGAAGTACCCCTGATGCCCGGCTGTAGGCGAATCATGACACACCTTCAAAATCTTCCCCTTCAAGGTAGATTCTAGAACCAAGTAGATTCAATCCTTGTAGAAAATGACATCATCTAGTACCCGGTATCTATTATCAACCACCTGTGCATCCATCACCTCACAAGCAAATTTGTTTTTGGAGTATTCCACCAATAAATGTGTTTTCCAATCTGTGCAAATGTCCATCATCGAACACCCTGGTGGCCTCCTTGACAACGCATCTACTACGACGTTCCTCTTTCCCTTGACATACTCAATGTCAAAGTCAAAGGCTTGGATCTTCGAGGCCCACTTCTGTTGTCTCTCACTGAGGTCTTTCTAATCCAGGAAATACTTGAGATTGTCGTGATCAGTCTTCACTACAAATCTACTACCTACCAGATACTACCTGAATTTGGTTAAGACATCCATGATTGCTAGCATTTCCTTGTCGTAAATGGAGTAGAGTCTCTCTGACTCGTTGAGCTTCCTTCTCTCGAACACAATGGGATGGCCTCCCTGCATCAAAATTGCTCCAATCCCCACCCCTGATGTGTCGCACTCTAAGACAAACGGCTGAGACAAAACCGGAAGGGCTAGAACAGGGCATGTGCTCATAACCTCCTTCATTTTCTCAAATGTCTGTTGTGACTCCATTGTCCAATGAAAGGCGCCTTTCTTGGTCAAATCTGTGAGTGGTGCTCCCAACTGTGAAAATCCCTTGACGAACCGCCTGTAATAACTGCATAACCCAAAGAATCCCTTCAGCTCTGTGAGCTTCTTGGGTGTTGGCCAATCCAAAATGGCCCTGATCTTCTCTTGATGAACCTGTACTCCCTGCTTACTGATGATATGCCCCAAGTACAATTGTTCTCTCATCCCAAACTCACATTTGGACTCCTTGGCATATAATGATTGTGCCTGCATAATGCCCAAGACCTCCTCCAAATGTGTTAGATGCTCATCCCACGTCCTATTGTAAATCAATATATCATCGAAGAATACCAAAAGGTACTTCTTCAACTACCTTCTAAAGATGTGGTTCATGCAAGACTAGAAAATGGCAGGTGTGTTGGTCAATCCAAACGGTATGACCAAGAACTCAAAATGTCTAAAATGGCATCTAAATGTCGTCTTCTATATATCCTACTCCCTGATGTTGATCTGATGATATCCTGACTGCAGATCAATCTTGGTGAAGAAAACTGCCCCATGTAACTCGTCCATCAACTCATCTATGCATGGAATAGGGTACCTATTCTTGATCGTTTTCTTGTTGAGAGCTCTGTAATCAATGCACATCCTCAATGTGCCATCCTTCTTCAGTACCAGAACGATTGAAGAGGCAAAAGGACTCGGGTTAGGCCTGATGTGCCCCGTCGCAAGCAATTCTTTGATTGCTTTCTCAATCTCGTCCTTGAATCTCTTGGGGTGCCTATAGAGAGCAGTGATCACCGGTGTAGCCCCTACCTCCAACTCAATCATATGCTCAAATCCCCTGTCTGGTGGTCTCCCTGGTGGTATCGGCCCAAACACTGGCTCATACTGACTCATAAGCTCCCTGATCTGTGGATGGTAATGCTCTTTTCCCTCTGAATCCTTCCACGTGGTGATCAAACACTATGTTGCATAGGCTACATCACCGTGACGAAAGATCCGCTCTATTCTTTTTGCTGATACCACTTGTCGTGCTCCTGTAGACATGCCTCTCAGTACCACCCTCGATCCACTAGCATCTTTGAAGCTCATGGTCAACGTCTAATAGTTGAACCCAATCTCCCCCAATGAATATAACCACTGTACCCCCAATACTGCATTAGTATCTGATAGATCAACTACATAGAAAGTATCTGTCAGGGTGTAGTTGCCTAGTTTGACCTCCAGGTCTGGGATCATGTCCAAACATGTCATCATGTATCCATCTTCCACTACCACATGGAATCCCTCAAACTCCTCAGTGTGTAACCCCCTCCTGGCTACTAAGGACACATCTATGAAATTGTGGGTGGCCCCACCATCAACTAGAGTTGTCATGCACTGCCCTTGTACAAGGCCCTTGAGCCTGAGAGTGTTGTACCTGGGTACTCCGGAAAGGGTTGCTATGGTTCCCCCTTTCACCTCTCTACGAGGTTTTGTCTCCTCCTTGGGTTGTGCCCCCTGCTGATATTTGAGGTTTCTTCGGTTGTTGCTTTAGCTCATATGTGGTCTCATCCTCTGAATCATTGTATGCTTGTGCCTCGATATCCTCATCCTCCTCCTGACTGCCTGATTCCACCTCAATGTAGTGGATATGTCCCTTTCCCATGTATCTATGCCCTGGGACCCAAGGGTCTCTGCAAGAGAAGCAAAGTTTCTTCCTCATCAACTCTCGTCTCGTGTCATCATCCAACTTGGGCTTACCCTTCCATTCCCTTTGAGGATTTTTCTGATCCTTGTCTCCCTGTGGTACAAAGGGTTTGGTAAAGGTTTGGGTTTCAGCGTTGAGTCCCCCATGTCTCTCGTGTGCACAATGGCCTCCTGTAAGGTGTGAGACTTGAAAACCTTAACCCAACCCCTCAATGGCTCTGTCAATGCCTCGGTGAACAACATCACCAGTCTGTGCTCTGATATATCTGATACAACCATTGCCTTCTGTTGGAACTCTGTGATGAAGGCCTCAATTGATCCAGTCTGTCTCAACTGCGTAAGGTCCCTGAAGTGGAGCTTTGAATCTCTCCTATCAAACCCCTCCATCAACCTCTTAGTGAACTTCAAATATGAAGTAATGTGGTTGTGACCCAATGTCACCAGCCCATGGTACCACCACTCGTGGGCCTCCCCCTCCATGTGCAAGGTAGTGAAGATGATAGCTTCTGACTCTGTCATCGGGTTAAGCTTGAAATATGTATCAAGCTTTTGTACCCATGCCTGAGTTGAGCATCGTGATGATCCATCGAAAGTAGGAATGTTCAGCTTTCCCCCTTTCTTGATGAAATCCATATTGTGAGTTTGCCCATTGCCTCTATGTTCCTCCTGGGGTCTGTTTCAATATCTGATCGAACAGTAGTCCATCAAACTCATGTCTGCATGGAACTCCGGTCCTAGTGCCAAGTAGTCTCTGCTGTACTCCCCGAACGGATCATGTGGCACTACCTGTCCCTGACACGGTTGTCCTCTTGCCTGCCCTGGTTGTCCCAATGGTTGTCCCAATGGTTGTCCTCCCTGGAACAGTGAGTATAAAGGTCCGGGAATCCTCCCAGACAATGTGTAGGCTCGGACTGGTGAAGGGTGTGGACTAGCTCCGCCCTGAGATCCACTGGAGCCACTGGCCCCACCTCCCTGGTATCCTCTTGAACCACTCGCTCCTCCTGCGGCGTTGGCACTTATAGTGCTCATGCTATGGTGGATCATATGTGTATTGATAGCCATATGTTGCATGGCGTTCATCATGTCCCTCTGTCCTCTAGCTAGGTCATTCAACATGGCCTGCGTACTGTCAACATGTGTTTCGGGTCCTTTCACCCTACCCTCGGGTGTCTCACGCCTGTCACCCATAGTCCTCTCTATCTCGGCCTCTGTGTCCGAACTGATATGCTCTCTGTCCTCTAACTCTGGCTTTGTATCTGACTAAGTGTGGAAGGGAGTGTAATCCCTTCGGTTTCTATCTCTCCTATCTCTGCTATGACCTTTGCAGTACTGAATGTACTCGTCCCCACGGTGTCCTCAGCCCTCTGGGTATTCTTCACATGTTCCCAGAATCATGGGGTCATGAGAAGCACTTCTTCAAAGGATGGGAGGAAGAAGGCTAAGATATCATTGAAATATCCATGATCCAGCAGATCTGGATATCTATTGTTGACACCACTGTTTTATCACTCGAATCTGATACACTGGGGGTTTCTGGATGCGTTTGAGTTAATGTTTTAACATGCTTGGTGATTTTCGCATGTGTGTTTCATTCATTTATTGTTTTAGCAGTATATATGATGTATGTGAAAGAAAGGACAACACTCTCACTAATAGGTATTATGAGGGAAAAGCAAGAAATACAATAATATGTTGGAAGCAAATAAACTAGTCATTAGTTAGATCTCATGGATCGTCACTGGAATACAAAGCAACTAACATGAAATACCCGTGAACAGAAGATGAAGGCATACATGTGCATGCACGGATAGATCGACAAAATGCACTTCCGGAAGCTCACGGCAACTGTTGCAGATACTGGAAAACTCGCCCTGATGGCTATACTCGTCAGAACGAACTGGAAACTGTCCCAAAATGAGCACCATGGCCTCTAGGCTGCTCCTTGTAACTTTCGGACTAAGATCCGACCTCTGAAGCTCTAGATGTTACTCCCCTGGGGGTTTGCACACCTCCTAGGCTATTTGAGTGCGCCCTAGTGATCCCACCAGCAGAATCCGACGATGTATGTCTCAAAATGATCGTCGTGGTCTCCTCTGTAATGGGTCGGAAGGGTTTCCTCGGATCTAATCAGGAATAAACCCTAGAACCCCAAATGCACTTCCTCAAGAGTTGCGCACTATTTGGTTGTCTGCTACGCTCTGAGAGATTCCTCCATCAGAAACCGATGACTGGTGGCTCAAAAGAAGCACCCTGGCTAGCTCTCAACTGAGTCGGAAGGAATCTGCAAGATAATCCTCTGTCTCGTGCAACTACACAAAACCCTCTCTCTAACCCTTGCGCCCTCACTGGCTAAGCTACAAAATCACTACAAACTGGATCTCCTGAATAGCACGGTGAAATACTTGGATGGTATCTCTGATAGGCTAGGGTGTCTCTCAACACCGAAACCGATCAATGGAGGTGGTTTCCTCCATAAATCCACAAAACAACAAGGGGGTCGATTTCTGTTGGGATTTGGGTACCTCGAGAAGTGGTCCCCGTGTGCTTATGAGTCTCTAAGCACAAAGGGGGAAGACTATTACGCTTGTACTTTACTTTATGATTCTAATTTCACTTTGACTTAGGAGATTTAAGTCAAAAGTGAAATATGTCACTTAAGTCATAAAGTGACAATTAATTCACAATGTGGGTGAATTAATAGACATAAAGCAA
>WSFP011577277.1:0-10594 GCA_009831015.1 Picea engelmannii
ATATATGAGAAATAATCAATAGTTTTTGTTCAAGGGAAGTAATGACTTCCAAAGGTAGCTATAACTTCCAAATGTAAAGGGAGGGATAAACCTCCAAGAGGAAGATACAATCCTCAAATATCAAGAGAGAGTTCAACTCTCCATCATTGCCCCTTCCTTCCACCCAGGAATATATGAGAGATAATAAAACTTTACATTAAATCATCACCATCAACCAATCATCACATAGAACCTGATAATGCTTCCTGAGACTTCTTCAATTTCTGAAATTATTCAATTCTTGGAGTACTTTGATCCTGTAGATAATATTAATCAATGTATTCTCTGAAACTCCTCCAATTTTCACTCCTTGAATCCTCCCCAAAAAGAGGTTATAGAAAGAATGGTAGACTTTATTCAATTATGTTCTAATCAGGAGAGTGAACTTGCACAGAATGCCCCACGCCCAATAATTAGCATCCGATTCTGAAACTCACACACAAGAAACCACAATCTGTAATATTTCCAATGAAATTTGTCCCACTTCATTTGGATTCTCTATGAAGAAATTATGACTGTTTTACCCAGAAAACATATTTATTGACTAGCTTCAGGACTGGTCACAAACCCTATCTTCCACAGAGTGTATCTCCATAATTATAGTGAATAAAGAGCTGAAATTTTTACCCGAGGTACCTTGATATGTCTTCTCAGTACCATAGCGATTTCACCATCTGAATCATTCTAGAAAAAAAATTTATAGAAAAAATAGTAAGATGACCTGAAAATAACATACCTTAGAACACATCACCAAAAGACTTCATGCTCCCTTGAAATCCGGCCTTCTTTACTTCTTATTTCCTCTGAAATTTGACTTGTATCAAATGAATGTATAATGATGTTTATTTATAACATTTATGTCACTTCCTTTTAACATTAGGGTCGACCTGACACTTTCTTATTTTGTAATTATTTTCTTTAATTATCTTCAGGGCCTACATATACTTCCTTCTTCAATTCACTTTTTCATCTTCAAAAATTCATTTCTCCTCAACCATGAGGATCCACGTGGCATGCCACATACCACCGGAAACAACATGATGTATACTATCCATTAATGAGTGTTGTATATGCATGTGGATTGTCCTTCATGTCCAAATACCTTTATAAATCTTGTGGTCCAAAACCCATGACTAGGGTTGACATCAATGACAACAACCAATCTTCCAACAACAATTACTTTTTCTATCCAATTTTTTTAGCATTTCCATAATTTATTTCAAATAAAAATTCAATGGTCATCTTTAGCATGGTTCAAATTCATCACAACAACCTTTCTATTATCTTATGCTCCAACATTCAAACATCATATCAAACTCAGCCGATTTGTTTCTTTTCTACAACCAAAACACATATAATGAACTTTAGTTTCTTTTAATATGCTTCCAAGTGCACATAAACAGGTCCTAAGTTCCATTCCACTTCAACATGCATCACTCTAATAAGCCATTTGAATATTTCGTGAAGGTAAACTTAAGGTAAAACCACTTTTTGAAATTCTTTAATTTGTTAAAAATTTAGGAAATTATGATAAGAAACTACTTAAGATTGAAACTTATCCTCTGTCATAATTTAATTCTTTATATTTTCACTTTGCAAATCATACCTTTGACATGTTAACTCTTTAACTCTTGAACCCTTGTGTTATCATTCTAATCCATTGTATAAACACCTTTCCTTTCACTCTACACTTTCTCCATTTTTTTTATCCACCATGATCTAATGAAGTAACACTTTGATTATAATGGGTTTATGGTAGTGTTGGTGTTTCTATTTAAAAGACATTCAAGATGAAAATGGTGTTCAGTGTGATAGTAACTATCTTTATATATTTCACGGGAAGCGTGACTAAGAAGAAAAAAAGCAGATAATGCAATATTTTACTCATCATTTCACTTACAATTACAATAGATAAAAACCTTTAGAAATAAAGTATCAAAGAGAAATTGGTTTTTTGAACATGAGTTTTGTATACATCAGTGTATTGAACCTACTATGATCATATTTGATCACCTTGAATGCCATATACAATATAATTAGTCCATCAAGAAAACATAGTCCATCTATTTGTATACTTAGTCCATCTATTTGTATACATCAGTATATTGACCCTACTATGCTCATATTTGATCACCTTGAATTCCATATAGAATATACTTAGTCCATCAAGAAAACATAGTTAGTGTGGATCATAATATCAGTCATCTATTATATATGCATGAGGAAATGATAACTCTAAAGTGTGGGGGATATGTTGGGTCACCAATTTGACACCCTTTTTCATCTCCAGAGTTGTTCCTTTATGATCATTATACCCTATATTTTCACCCATTTACTACCATTTTCACCATAATCCTTCGTGAATGAGCCTTGACAAGTTTACATGTGTTGAAGTGGTTAAATATCATGTATTTCCTTCATTTTTAATGAATTAATTAAAATTATAAGTTGGTTTTCTAATTATGGTTGTGAAGTTAAATTCATGTAACCAATGTTCAAATTTTGGTAGCCACCTCCATGATCAGGATATTAGCGTAGCTCTAGAGGAAAATATAGCATTTGGGCTTTGTTGGGAGATGCATCCATATTCTTTCCTATTGTTCAAATCACACTCAAATCAAATGAAGCTAGCTCCATATCATGGTAACTGTCCCAATCAAACATATGTTTAATAAAAACACTTAGCCAAGCAATCGACCCAATTGTAACCAAATTGATTTACATATCATATAGTTCTATGATTTTGGAAACTCCAACGTTATTCCTCCAACACAACTGAATAATATCTGTAGAAAATCATGGTAAAAGTCATGGATTCCAAGAAGGGGGAACACTCAAACAAACATTTTCATTTGGGTAAATCCAATTGAGCATTTTAAATAACAAAATGTTATCCTATGATTGCTTTGTTTTTATTTATGACATGAAAGGCGAATTTATGGGGATGCAGTCAAGGAAAATCAAATCCTCTATTTCCATAATATCTTCTAATCTCGATTTTGATGTCATAACCAATTCTAAATTCATGGACACCTCTGTAACTCACCTCTTTTCTAAAATCTATTGTGAAAGCACTAAATAAACAATAGTTCAGAGTGCCTAGGGATCGATATTTATTCTGGAGTATTCATTTGAACAATGTTGTAGCAATTTTGACTCATAGTTTAATACAAAGATTCTTGTTTTCAAATCCATGTGTTAATTTTATACATATTTCATTGAGTTTCTCTTATCTTGGTAATTTCTCCACCGTGTATGTTGAGTTTTGTAGGGCTCCCATTCTCTGGTGTGTGTTGTTATTTCATTTGCTTTAGTTAGTTAGTTTAGTTTTTTATTAGATTTCCTTATATTCAATATAGTTTAATTATTGATTATGTTTTCATTAGATTAATTACCCACATAAATAGATCCATTGAAGATTGAAGTACTAACTTGGTTTATACTTTATCATAGAAACATTTGACAAATGGAAGAACATGGTTTGTACCTAGACAACGTTTGAGTAAACATCATCCAGTGATCTAATATTTCTATGGTGTAGATGGTTTCATTGTTATTTAATTATGTTCTAAGTCTATTGTGTGTGCATGATTTGGGATGTTACTAATATTCAAGGATTACTTGATTTGAATGAGTGATATACTGAAAATACATCATGAACATTTCTTATGGAAATGAAATATTTTTATTGGCTCCCTCAAACACATATTACTCTAAATCAAAGAACCACATTCCCAGACTATCTGATAGAATCTACTTAGATTTTTCAACTCTTAGTTGACTTTAAGTGCATTCCTTAGGTAGGTAGAATCTAATCCTGTATATATTTTTCTTGCATCTCATAAGTCTAAGAACACTAGATTGATGAATTTAATGTAACATAGTTTGATCAATTGAATTGACTAACATGTGTCTTGATCTTCATGAGATCCCCTTGTAAGATATTTGACCCATGTCTCCTCCTTTGATGTCTGACAAGGGACATAGTTGGGTTTCTTTCTAACCTTGAATGTGCATATGATCTTCTGGTCAAGTTCTTTAGGGTTTGATGATGATATATTATAATACTTTTTTATTATCTAGACCTCCCATGATCATCTCTCCTATCATGAGATTGAGATGCTTCTACTTTCCTTGCACTAGCAGCTTATTTTGTGCCAGAATATTTATTGACTTGCTTCTACAACATATTCAGACTATGTAGTATCTCTACATGATTCCTCATAATCCTTTCATTTTCTTCTCTATAATTATACCATTCCTTATGTAGGCTTATAATAGTTTCATCTGAATCTACATGCTCAGTTCTACCCCTATTCCCATTAGATTTAGTCTATGTATTTCCCATCCTGGCATGTAGACCTTTGAACTCCTCCTCATTGATATAATATTGTTAATAAAGCTCCATATCTATATTTATAATACAGAAACTAAGGTATTCTTTATTGTACTTCTTAATTCTACAAAATATGTGCATGCAACAATTTCTATTAGAATTAGGTACATTTCAAAATACTTTATTAATTAAGTTACATGTCATTATTCATTTCTATTTATGAATAACAAAAAAATACTATACAAATTATGGTTCCTTATACACACTCCTCTCTTAAACATCTCTCCAAGGATTGTACTCATGCCTCATTCTATGTTTTGAGAGAAAATTTACAACCTTCTCAAGATGGAATTTCTACTCATTACTCTATTTTTACTACTACAATTTTTTTTCTGGGAAATTGTAGTGATCAATTCAAAATTTTGGGTTGAGATATGGCTTCCCCTCCTCAATGTGTTTCCATTGACTACTCATTTTCCCAAATCTGAGCTCTGAGTTGATAGTTATGGTATGTGGATGTTTATATTGTTTCTCATTTTTACCCCTTACTGCTATAGGTGTCTTCTCTCCTATCATGTACAGTTTCAGGTACCTATATTCCAAATCTTGTTTGGTGGATGTATTATATGGTCCATGAGATTTCCATATAATACCCCTGCGTCAAAAACTAACTTTTGAGGAAGGAGTTATTCCCTCTGGAAGTAAATTGGCATCTAAATTATACTATGTATTGTTTCAATTGTAGCTTCCTCGCACTAGCTTTGTTTTGTGCTTAGAGTATCTCACTAGAAATCTCTTGTCGAGTTCTTTCATTCTAGTAGAAAAGACTTTGTGTACCAATTCTACACATAGTTCTTTTGATTTCGACTACCTGAAAATTATGTTTAGGCCCTCAAAATTCCTCTGCAAGTTGATGACCTTAAAAAATCCCAAAAAAATCATAGAAATTGATAGATTTATTGTTGTAATAGTTTGTTAATCCTACCTATTCCTAACCTTGGAAATATGGATGACATGGAATGACATGTGTTGAGTCATTTTTTCATCCCTTGATTCCACCATGTCAACATCCAACATTCTCCTCCATCACCAATCAACCAAACCTTCTGCAAGCTTGTTGATCTCTCCTTTGTAGTCTGTTCCCATCGGAATGTCACGTATCACTTATAAAGGTATTTCCACAACCCGCATCCCACAATCCTATCGATCTTTTCCCCGTGGAGTGTCAAAAGAATGAAATTAAAATTTTCCTACATCCCACATCCCATAAGCCTATCAGGGTTTTCCTCACGAATTTTTCCCCACAGAGTATCAAAAGAATGTAGTTAAGATTTTCGCACAACCCGCAAGCCTATCATTTTTTTCCTCACATAATTTTCCTTGTAGAGTGTCAAAATCATGTAATTAATATTTTACCATAGCCCAAAGATGGCAAGCCTATCGATATTTTGCTCACAGAGTTTTCCTTGTGGAGTTTCAAAAGTATGTAATTAATATTTTCTCGTAGCCCACATCCCACAATCCTATCGATATTTTCTTCACACACTTTTCTCTGTTCCTGTAAATGAATCTCAACCATCGATTCTTAATGTCGAAATGATCTAGGTCATCGATCTTCCAACTTTTCAGTCACCATTAAAAATGTGAAAACTAACCCACCAAGCTAAATTCAACTCTGCAACCTGTAAATTGATGCCATTAAACCTCTATATGACACTTCTCAAGGAAATTTGGACTCAGATTCGTTCATATATTTAGGGATTTCACTTTGTTCTCACAATGTTTCTCCAAATCCATCATAGATGCAATTCTATAACATCAAATTTGTCCCATTCATAGTGGTTCTTGGCCCATACAGTTCTTTGTTGAACCTTAAGCTCTAATACCACTATGTAATGCACCCAACCCCAAGCTGGGTCATGCCACTACTAAAAAAATGAAATAAAAATTTGATACCAATTTTAGATGTGGAAATAAAACACAACATGAATTTCAATATCATGCAATTGTTCATACTAATTAAAAATGTAAATGAAATTACTTTAAATGTGCACATCCATGGTTAAACACATAAAAAAACATTCGACCACATAAATAGAGATTTGAATGCATCATTCTCCTCACAAAAAACAACAATAACTAAAATAACTTAGAGTAAAGTGCACAACAATTATATAAGCATTTAATATAAATAAACACAACTAATAAGAACACTTATATTAGTAAATATGAAACTCATTGTAGAGGATGAACTTTCCTCCCAACAATAGGCTTGTTTTTCCAATTCTCAATAGCAAGTCACCCATGATATGGGGCTATGAATCCATAAGGGACAGTGGTCCCTAAGGCTGGCTAATGTCAACCTCTCAATATTCAATTTCCACATCTAATTCTAGACCACCAACTCTCTTTCCCACTACCTACACAACCCAGGGATGGGATCCCTCTTCATTGCTCACAGTCCCTTAAGCCTTCCCACTCCCCTCCATGGTTACAACACATGTTGGAAAATAAATCTCTCTACTAGGATTCCAAGAATCTACATTTTCAATAGGAAATCCCACATTATAAAAACATTTTCTTCTCTTGAAAATTTATTAAACAAAATATTATTCACCATCCTATAACCTCTCTTCCCACAAAATTACGACTCCAATCCATTTCTATACATGTCCTCTATATATTCTTTCAATCTTATGAATTCAAAACCCTCTTGTTGTCCAAAAATATCCTTGTAAAAACTTCTCTCCCTTCCCATACAAATTTCTTTATTCTCCCATGCTTCCTTGGCTCACACCCTTCTCAAGGTTGATTTTACTCATCACCCATGCTATCAATAAATATGGGATGTGAGTTATCACACCCACCCTCTTACATGAATTCATTGATTGGGATATAGAACACTCAACATAAAATAGAAGGTTCATAGTAAGGATAATTTAGAAATATGGTTTAGGTTTAATAGATATGGGTAAAATCTCCCCCTTGGACCCCTTCCCTCTCTTGTGGACACTAAGACCCCAATTCGCTGTTTGTGTCCATCCATAGTTGATGATACATTTTAATTATTATATTCAATATAAATAATTTATATATTACATATATTGTCCCTTGGCCATACATCATACTTACAATATACATTGCTAATTTGGGAATTGAAAACAAGGGTGTTACACTTTGACCCAGACAACACAAATATTAGGCTTTCGCACTACATTGCTTTCCAAATTCATGTTTTGTATCACAATAAAAACATATTTAGGATGGTAGTATATGAAGGAACATTAACTTGCATCAAGGCCTTATCATGTTGGAGAGTTACCAATTCCCTTGAGATCATTGCATCCCCTACTATGTGAAAATCCTTCTACGAGCATTCATTTAGATATCATGCAATTATCCATTCATTATTGTTTAACTAAGGGTAAGAACAATGTCTCTAGTGGTGGAAGTGGTCATGGATATTCTTGATTACAAATTTCTCTTAGGATCTATGCCATGATGGTTGTGGTCTTTGTAGTCTTCTACATATTTTTTTCCTCACCAAGGAAAAATCATCACTAATGACCAATTGTCCTACTTTCAACACGATCCAACTCCTTCATTGGGACCTAATGTCACTTTGATTGAAAATTATATGAGGGCCTACGAAAGTGTGGGTGTAGGTATCTACCCTTCCTTGATGGGTACATTTAACATCCTAACGTCCATTGATTATATTAATTCTACTCTAACATGCATGATCGTGTTAGTTTATACAAACCCCATAATTAGGAGTTGTTTCTTTAGGACTTCGTATTTTGAGGACATGTGGGTTATACCATATCCCTTTATATTGGAAAGAGAAATTGGACATGTAGGATTGGCTATGCCTTTTTTTGTGGCATAAATTTCCTATGAGACCATTCAAGGAGCCTCAACATAAAATTATCTTGTTTCTTTTTCAACAAAGGAATTGAACAAGATAACTTTTCCGATTTGGGCCACTCACTTTATTGTGGATGAATTAGATATGGATTTTCCCTCTAATGAATCCATCCTTGAGGCCATTATTGGCTCCGAGAAGCCATTGGAAGATATGCATCATCACTCACATTTTCTTCTGGAATTAAGTAAAGTGGAGAGTGGAGATTTAAATATCACCATGCTTGGACATGATGATTGGTGTGTGAACACCCTGGAAACACATAATGTATATGTGGGTGGGAAAATGGAAAACATATTGAAAATCATTCCAATAAACATCTCCTGAAATCCTGATGTCATGGAAAATGTCTTTATTGGTGTGGACTACTCTCCAAAAGAGATTTAGACTTATAATTCCATATTCAAAGAATTCCATGATATTTTTTGTTGGATCTATGAAGAAATACCCAAAATTGACCCAAGAATTTCTGAGCATGAGATTAAAATGTATGAGAATGTGAAACTTGTTCAATAGAAGTAGTGACCAGTCAACCCTAGAAATATAATTGAAATCAAGGAAAAGGTAGAGAATACTCCTAAATATGGCTTCATTTACCTAGTTCCATTAATTGAGTGGGTATCCAACCATGTTTCCATTGATAAGAAACAGGGGACCATTCAAGTATGCATGGATTTTCATTATTTGAATAAGGATTTTCCAAAGGAAAACTATCTAACTCCATTTATCGATTAAATTATCATTCAATGTGCTATGAGTGAAATATTTTCATTCATGGAGGGGTTTTTGTCAGTGTTTCATGGAAACCTGCATAGGATATCTAGCTAAAGCATGCACAAACAAAACTTATCAAGAAAAGGAAGAGAGATACACAATGAAGAATGAGAATCAATGCATATTATTATCTTATCAATGAGTGAGTGATCTTCACTCATATAGGCAATGGAATCCTATAATTAGGAATGCATGCATAATAGTGATGGTCTAAGATTAGATATTCTAAAATAGAACTAGCCAGTTAACTCCCACTGAACTAGTGTGCTGAAAATATAAATTTCTCCAACACCCCCCCTGAACATCACTATGGAGCAAAAAATGAGTCCCAGCTACTAGGCCATTTTAGGTACTCGTGTACAATGAAACTAATGAACACTGAATAAAAATGAGGAAAGAGGGAAAACCACGTGGGAACAAAACCCTCCTTCAAAAGATAATGTATTAAAAGAATAAAATGGCAGCTGCTAGGCAACTTTGTTCTTCACTACAAGACGATCTCGCAAAGTCTAAAACTTTTTCTCACTGAAAGTATTCGTGAATATGTAGAAATATTTATGGATCTAATGAAGTCCTTTGGCAAACTGTTAGGCCTTATACCTCTTGATCCTATGGACCTATATGCGCCTAAAAATATTCATTTATGGTGGAAGTGGAACCAGATGCCATGTCTGATTTTCTAAGAGAGAGTCATGCTCCTCCTTCATGGCTTCTTTCCATAATGGATTTCCCACAACCCTATTGTAGGTTTGTGGATCAATATATTGAACCATATAGAAATGCATGGGAATCACATGTTCTAAATATGAAAATACATGAGAAGACTCCTCATGTTGAGATCGATTTCTCCTCAAATCCAATGGATTCCCTGCAAGGTTTCCTGCTGGCTTAAGTGTGGTCTATACCTTCTTGGGAATATGTTGAAGCTTCGACATTAGCTTCTTATATGGATGTACTACCTGCTTATTTCCATGTATAGAATCTGAGTGTATGGAATCATCTCTGATGTTTGAAACTAATGGAAGAACAAGAGTATATGCATGTTGCACTGGATATGCATGTAAATTACTCACCTTATGTGTAAGTAGAATAGAGTATTCATCGTCCAAAAACTTAGTGAATTTATAAAACCTTGACTTGTGACACACCTCACCAATTGCAATAATGGAATTGTCATGAATGTCAATTACTGAAACTGAATATGATGTAAATTCAACCCTTTTACCTTTATGAGTGATCTGATAAACTGAGAGGATATTCATAGAAAGCTTTGGAACATGTATAACATTATCAAAACTGCCATTGTGGATTTCCACTCTCCCTTCTCCTGCTACTGCTACTGGAGTATCATCCCCCATGAGAATAGGGGGTCTTGAGCATGGAATCAAAGAAGAGAAAACTTCCTCTTTCGTTTCCATATGATGGGATGCACCAGAATCTATAATCCATAAATCAGATGAGGAATTAATTGCAACCAGAGCATGATGATTATCTTTCCTAGGAGTAGGATATTCTTCCTT
>WSFP011577278.1:0-10594 GCA_009831015.1 Picea engelmannii
GCTAGAAGAAAGAAATGTCTCATCACAACAACTACTCCCCCTTTCGAGGAAGGTCCTTTCGAACTATACCAAGCTTATCTCGAAAGTGCTCAAACTTTACACGAGATAGAGGCTTGGTCAACACATCAACAACATGTTCATCCATGCTAACGTACTGGAGCTTTATGGCTCCTCTCTGCACCATGTCACAGATGTAATGATATTAGATCTCCATGCGCTTCGACCTGTCATGGAATACATGATTCTCTGCCATCTTTATGCAGCTCTGGTTGTCACATAGGATCGTGGTTGCTTCCATCTCTAGGTCAAATAGACCGGTCAACAACTTTCGAAGCCATATAGATTCGCAGCTGACAGAACATGCAACAATGTATTATGATTTTGTTGTGCTGAGAGCAATGTTGGATTGCTTTCTACTCTTCCATGAGATCATGGCTGATCCCAAACTGAAACAACATCTTGAAGTGCTTTTCCTGTCAGAAACACTTCCTGCCCAATCTGCATCAGTATATCCACTCAATGTGAAATCATGATCTCCATCATAGCTGAGACCACAATCTATTGTACCCTTAAGGTACCTCATCACATGTTTTGTAGCCACTAGGTGAACATGTTTGGGTTCTACCAGAAACTGACTCAAGGTGTTCATGGAAAAACAAATGTCTGATCTGGTGTTTGTTAGGTACATCAACAATCCAATAATCTGTCTGTACAACGTGGCATCAATCAATTCTGACGAAGTTTCGACTAGCAACTTCAACTTTGATTCCATGGGTGTATTCATGGACTTGCATTCCAACATGTCGAATCTCTTTAGAATTTCGACTGCATACTTCCCTTGGTTAAGGAATATCCTCTCTGGACTCTATCATACCTCAAGACCTAAGAAATAGTGCATTAGGCCAAGGTCTTTCATCTCAAATTATGAAGCGAGTCTCTTCTTACATTCAATGATGAGATTTTCTTCTCCAGTTAAGAATAAGTCATCCACATATAGTAATAGTATTACTGGTTCATCGTTCATGACCTTGAAGTAGAGGTTAGAATATGCTTTACTCTTGCTAAAGCCTAAGCTCGTTAGAAAACTGTCTATACGGCCATACCAAGCTCTAGGGGCTTGCTTTAATCCGTATAAAACTTTCTTCAATTTACAGACATGAGACTTCTTGTTTTCAACTTCAAATCCTTGAGGTTGCTCTATATACACTTCCTTTTCGATGACACCATTTAGGAAAGATGTCTTTACGTCCATCTGGTGTAACTTCCACTTCATCTTAGCTGCAAGAGCTATGATGGTTCTAATCAAAGTGTATCTGGCTACATGAGCAAATGTCTGTTCATAGTCAATGCCTTCCTTTTGAGAAAATCCACGTGTGAAAAATCTTGCTTTATATTTCTCAATACTTCCATCAACAACATGTTTTATTTTGAAGAGCCATTTGGAGGATACCACATCTTTACTCTTCGGTCTGGGAACTATTTCCCATACTTCGTTCTTTATTATGGATTGGTATTCCTCTGTCATGGCATCTACCCATTCTTTCCTCTGAATGGCTTCTTCAAAGTAGGTAGGCTCCTCCTCTAGAATATCACACATCAAAGCCGTATAACTGGAGAATGACTTTGGTCTTTTCACCTGTCTCGTAGTTTTTTTGGGAACACCATACTTCTCTCCATATTGAATAAGCTCTCTATCCCAAGCTGGCTTTCTTTTATAGAGGATCGTCATCTGAGGAGGTTCTTGAACTTCTAATATATCATGGTCTTCTATAATTTCCTCATCAGGGGAAGTTACGACTTCCCTCACTGGTTCTGCAGCTCTGGGAACCTCCCTCACTGCAGTTCCGGGGATTACGGGTTCCTCTTCATATAATTTTTCAAGCTGGCATCTTCTTGATTTATTGAGCACTGCATCTTCATCAAAGGTCACATCCCTGCTGATATCAATGTGATGGTGACCTGGTATATAGATTCTAAAGGCCTTGGAGACCTCACAATATCCCACAAATATTCCCTTCTTTCCTGAAGGTTCCAACTTGTTTCTCTTCTCTTTCGGTATATGAATAAATACTAGGCAACCAAATATTTTGAGATGACTTACCTCTGGATTCTTTTCGGTGAACATCTCTTCCGGGGTATTGAGCCCAAGTGCACTATGGGACAATCGGTTTTGCACATATACAACTGTCATCATTGCTTCTGCCCATAAGCACATAGGAAGATCTTCATCATGGATCATAGTCTTCACAGCGTCCATTATCGTTCTGTTCTTTCGTTCAGCTACACCATTTTGTTAGGGATTATAGGGCATTTTGTTAGAGATTATAGGGAGTAGTGATTTCCCTCTTGATCACAACATCTTTGTAGAAGTTCACAAACTTTTTTGAGGTATATTCTCCTCCATTATCTGACCTGAGTACATTGATCTTTCTTTCGGAAAGGTTATCTATCAAGGCTTTGAATTCCTTGAACTTGCTGAACACTTCATCTTTAGATTTCAAAAAATACACCCAGGTCTTACGAGAATAATCATCAATAAATGATACATAGTATACATACCCACTAATGGAGGACGATGGCATTAGACCACATACATCTGAGTGAATGAGCTCTAGGACTCCTTATGCTTTGTTGTCTCTCTTCGGAAAAGGGTTCTTGATGTTCTTCCCTTGCGCACATCCATTGCACACGCCTTCATGGTCAATTTTGAATTCTGGTAGACCTGTGACAACTTTTCATATGTATGGTAGTGCCTTGTAATTGATGTGATCTAATCTTCTATGCCAAATTTCACATGAGTTTTCAATGGCGTGGGTCATGGCAGCCTCTAAGTGACCCTTTATTTTATACAAGCCATTTTCTTCTCCTTTAGCCCACACAAGAACTTCTCCATCTATAAAGGCAACTTTGAAGCCTTTCTTTTCTAAAGATAAAATGGACAGTAGGTTCTTTTTCAAACCTGGTACATATAGTACGTCCTTCATTTTTAGTGAATTCCCTGAATTCAGTTTGTAGTTTGATTCTCCCACTCCCTTGATGGGATATCAGTAATCATCTCCAAGTGTCACTTTTTGAGAAAACTTATTTTCTGAGATACAAGAGGGAATGTTTCTTTGTCCCGTCATGTGCTTGGATGCACCACTATCAATGAGCCAAGTGTCCTCTCCAGGTGTTACAGATCCTAAGAGGGCCGAGATCAAGACATGGTCTTTGATCTGCTCTCTTATCATCTTTGCGGGCGGCTCTTCATCTTTGACTACATGGGCATGGTGCCTGTTATGTTTTCTCTTGTATTCTTCTCATCTGGCTGAACAAAATTTCACAATGTGTCCCATCTTATCACAATGGTAACATTGTACAGATCAATAATCTCTTTCCTTTCGTTGTCCTTTCTTCTGAAATCTCCTTGGATGAGATTCTTTATTATTGAATTTGTTTGGCGGTTAAGGCTCTTTATGAGTCTCCTTTTGGAAGTAGGGTTTCTTCCTTCCTCTTTTGGTGTGAGTATCTAGGGCTTGATCATCATCTCTTGCCAGTAGCGTTTCACGGTTAGCTACTCTTGTTTCTTCTTGGATGCATTCTTCCCATAGACTATCAAACTTCATTTTCTCCATTCTGGCACATATCATTTGGATGAATGCATCCCAAGGTCTTGTGAGACCATTTAGGGCCGTCATTATGAGTTCATCTTCGTCTATGGTATCTCCAATCGCTTCTAACTGTTCTTTGAATTCTGAGATTCTGGAGAAATATTCCTGAATTGTTTCTCCTTTCTGCATCATTGTATTCTTCAGTTGAGTTCTTAGATTCATCTTCGAGTTTATGTTCTTTCCTTCATACAGTCTGGTCAAAGCATCAAACATTTCTTTCAGAGTCTTCTTAGATGACACATAAGGAATCGAGTGGTCTTTGATTGAATCTGCAATGATTCTTTTAGCCCTGATTGTGTCCTTTTGATGCTTGGCTTTTTCTGCAGCATCGTCGGGTTCCAGTACTTCTTCTTTGACGAATCTTTCTAGGTCATTCTCTTCAAGGATCAGGCCGATCCTATACTTCCAGGAACGAAAGTTTTCAACGCCTTCCAGTTTGTTAGCAAGCTTTGTGCTTGCAGACATCTTTTACCTGGAGCTAGGAAAATGACCAAGAAATGAAAATGTTCAAAATCAAATTCTGAACTTACCAGGAGATGCGCTTGGCTGAGGAGAGTATCCTGGTGTGCTTGGATCTGAGAAAATCCAACTTTTACCCCTCCAAACTTGATCTGCGGATTTCAGGATTGGTGCTTCTAGTTTTCTGGTACCTCTGGTACTCTGATACTTCTGGTACTTTTGGTTCTCTAGTTTTCTTGTACTTCTGGTACTTTGTGAAACTAGGGTTTCACTTTCTGGGAGATCTAGCCACTGAAAAGGTGCGCTGAGAGTGCCAAAGTAATCCTTGGGGGAGGGCGCACTTTTCTAGATAGTTTTAGGGATGAAATGCTTCACCATCAAAAAGCCCTAATTTGTATGTACGACAACAATGATGTTTTTCACTCTTGTGAAAGATGCTTTCTTCAGCTTGGCTCTGATACCATGTTAATGTTTAAGCCATTATTATAGTTCTTTGCATTTCAATAGATAACAACAATATAAGACAAAATCACTTAGAAATACACAATCACAACATTTATCCTGGGAAACCCTCTAGGGGAAGAAAACCCAGCAAAACTTCCTTATTATAGATAGCCAATACAATTCCAAGAGATAACTTAAGCAAATACATAAAGTCCTCTCCTAAATATGCACCTCTCTCTCTCTTCTCCAACTGCAGTTCTGAAACTTGTCTCTCAATGAGAAAGTGAAGTGTGTCTAAGTGAGGCGCTAGCCTCCTTATTTATACAAGACTGGCATGTGTGGGAGTGTCCCTTCACTGGCAGGGCCGACTTCTTCTACTGGGTGGTTATAACCACCTTTATTATATTCCGGGGCCTCTTTGATATATTCTGGGGTCGACTTATCTTTCTGCTTATTACAATTATATTATGACCGATCCACAAAAGGGGATTTGGTCCTTTTACAATAGTTGACATGATCAATCCACAATGGGGATTGATCCAATGAATAATATATCAAATAATAATAAGAATACACTTTGCAGTTACATTATTTCAACAAAGGTTAAGCGTTGATTATGTGGGAATGGATTTGTCAGCACGACGAGCGATTGAGATAAAAGCCTCGCAGCTTCCGCAAGTTTGGGGCACAAATTTGTAAGGTGATCATCTGTGCAAATATTACAGGGAAACTTCACCTTACATTTTTCTCTTTTGCCCTCTCCAATACTACTACCTGTCTTCTCATTATGTCCTTGGATTTATTACCATTTTTCCCACCCTTATAGTTATTACGTCCTTTTTTCTTATTCCCTCCTGGTGGCTGGCTACCATTCGGGTTGGTCGACGATTGCATTGAATGCACATCCATCGACTGAGTGGGATTGGAAGACACAGACGAGGTTGGTCCTCCTACAGACTGGTTTAAAGACAACTCTTTTAACTGGTTCGTCACCAAGTCTGTGGACTTTACATTGGCGGAACCTACAATGCCATCGACATGAGGTCCGAGCTTTTGTCCAGGGTCGTAAGTAGACCATGGTGCGTCAGGAAGGAGGTGGTATAGCATCCTAGACTGAGGATATATTAAATCTAACTGATGGGCTCTAAAGATAGCCTCTTCCTCAGTGGTAACCCCGAAAGTAGCAACTTCCTTCAAGATAGGAGCATGTAAGGACTCAAGAAACCATTATGAAAGAAAGGTCGGGGTTATAGGGGTCTTAATCAACCTCTTACGTCTACGCCACTCCTGGATATGGTCTGAGATATGAGTGGTGGTGTCCTGGTGTAAAGTAGACAACAACTCTAAACCAACATCATAACGAATGGGCAAATGGAAGTGGTTAAGAAAGACCATCACCAACTAACTAAAAGTCCCATATGCCCCTCTTGGTAGATCAATATACCATTTCACAACAACTCTGATAAGGGTGCATTGAAACAATCTCAAACGAACATAATCGTCATTAAAGGAGTTTGATGAGCACCAAAGGTGAAAAGTAGTAACGTGATCACTAGGGTCCTCTCCATTCTTACCCTCAAACATTGGGATGTCTGAAGGAAGTTTGGTGGGGACCGGGGGCCATGTAGGATCGTGACTCACAGGGTCATTCATTAACTTAGACAAATCTGGCAGATTAAGCGTGGCCAGAAAAGGGAAAATGGGGTTGTGACATCTGGTCCCAATGTCCCGAGAAAAATTGCGCTTGCGGATTCAGAGGCCATCCAGGGTTCTGGTAAACACCATGACCCTGTCCGGCATTATAAGGCCCTCCTCCGGGCTGATTTATATAAGGTGGGTTGGGCATCATTCCAGATAGAATGTTCTGTTGAGGGTTATAGAAACTGCCCCTAGCCGGATTAAATCCAGGTTGGGGGTTGCCCAAAGTGTGAAACAGGTTTGTAGGGGCCTTGTCTTGAAAACCCTTCAAAAATTAAACTATCCTTGTTTCCCATGGTCAATCATTTATGGAAGCTTGGCTAAAACTTAAAACTAATGTTGTCTCTTGATTAATTTAAACTAATGATGTTTGGCTAGAACGTAAAAATAGATGTAACGAAAAAAAGAACAATCTATGATTTTTGCATGTCTCATAATGTAATGTCATGTTTTGGGTATGTATGCTCTTTTAGTCGTTATGCCTCACCAAAACAATTAAAACTTATGAAAATAGAAATAATAACCAAATCATATCATATCTCACAATACCCAGAAGGTTAAGTGAAAGCAAAGACAAAGCGAGATTTGTACTCGTAGCATACCATAGATGAATGCTCCACATTAGACGAAGTATCTCGAGTTCCAACACTGTCAATTCCCTGAATACACCTGTACTTTCAACAATCACATCACATTAAAATTTCCTGCACCAACAAAACATCTTGCAACTGCTCCCAAAAGCAAGTTACTAGATTTGAACAAAATTGGGTTGCCCGCCATTATATTAATATTTACAAATGTTTGCAATTCAATTCAAATGTCTTTATGAAAACATACAAAGTCTAAGTAGATATATTTTGAATGACCGTTTTAGATTTCTTCGATCAAGGTAGAGCATAGATCAAGCTTTTGATTTTTCCCATTAGTTCAAACTTCAAACTATGAAAATGTATTGGTGGGCATTCAACTTTCAAGAAGTGCAAGGCTTCAAAACACGTCAAATAAAAATAATGAAAACACTAGCATCTAAATGCTATCTAGTTATCTAAGCTAAAGAATACAAATCAAACAAAGCACAATACTACTCACAACTAATGGTGTTTTAAACATAAAAAATTCCAAAATTTTACCAATCACTGAATATGGATACACATTATTGTCAGAGTTCCTTCCTCTGGGCCAACCATCCATCAATCGATTTTGACCAGCTATCATTATTCTTTCAATTTGAACATTTTATTTATTTCTTAGTCTCATTAAATATCCATCCCACAGGGTGATGAAAAAAAGGCAATTCGATGAATTATGTGTTGAACTATGATACCTGACGTGTGCTCACAAATTCGCTCATCACTATTATACCTATTTGATCATGTGTGCCCATACATCCCAATCTCAAGAAGCCATGTGAACAAACATAGGAATTGAGTTTCACACCTTATATAGAGCTTGAGCTTACTAGGTTGCCTAGTTAGAGTATGTGGCAATATGTTATAAATGTTGCCTAAAATGTAAGATAATGTAGAAATCCGGGCCAATATCAATAGTTGGTAAATCCACATGTGGTAGCTACCTTCAAAATTATGCATAAAAATCAACCAGGAAAAAAAGTTTACCAAACTTTTCTTGAGAAACAACATTTAGATAGAATACCTATGTCATTGCCAAAGATTAGTTGAGGACAACCCAATAATAGCTAATTGAACAATACATATAAAATACAACATACCCCAACCTGAAAAATCTCGGGCTAATTGATCTTGACATTTGGTATAAAGAAAATACTTCCACATGTTTGATCATAATCCGAATAGAAATTTTACATTGATAGTAGTTGTCAACGAAGATAGAGAGAAAGAAAAATAACCTATCTGAAAGCTTCTTCCTATCAGAGCCACAAAATTAAAAATAATTGAAATGTGCTCATTCCTGTTTGAACATTTTGTATAGCGGATAATGAAGTTTGTGGAAAATACATAAGGACAGAGGTAAGATTGTAGAAGGTAAACTCAATTTGACAATTGCAATCAATTCACTGGACATAATACAAATAGTGGAAATTAGAAATGTCAACCTGAGAATATTGCAACAAAGACAGACTCCATCCTCCCTCGTTGGATTTCTTTGAACAACAAAACTGGCATTATATTATGATCTTCAACCGAACCCTCTTAATTAATGTTGGATGTCAAAATCCAAAAGTTGCCAAAAACAGAAACATTTCATCTAGATAGAAAATTAGAGGCCAGCAAAAGGTACCTAGAAGACATTAACTCTAAAGCTTATGTCCGTCCATTGTAGATGTGTAGCATTGAAGGTACTAAACAGTGCACAACCATGGATGAGATTACCCTTATCAAGTATTATGACAATAGGGGCGTGCCTGTGCACATGGTGAAGGAGATTCACTTCTATGTCTTATAGTAGGATTGGACTCTTTTCCACGTCAACTTTAAATTAGTAACACATATATCAAGCCCAAGAGCATTCTACTTTCAATTACCATCGACCTTGACGAAGATTGTAGGAAATCTGGTACTCTCCCCTGCTTCACACTTACAAGATTAAATCCATATTCCATATCCCCTGCTTCACACTTACAAGATTAAATCCATATTCCCTATAAATTTGTGACGCCTTAAGGCGGGCTCAAGTGCAGATAGGGGGTTAACAAAGAATCAAAAAAGAAGTTGGAACAAAATACCAAGAAAGCAGCATAGGGTTGTGTAAACAGTGTTGATGCACAAGAAATTGAACCTACACTTGAAACAGACAGAAGATACCATTAAATGCGGAGAGCGGAAAGGGCATATCAAATGGAAAATCTCAAGAAGACCTATCAGAGGTTGCAAAGCACAATATTGATTTGTATTATTAGTATATAGTACATATGGAAGAAGAAATAAGAATGTCTCAAAAATGTATCCCAGTCAATAAAATCCTTGTAACAATTATGGAAATAACTCTCTGTAATGTAGACTGGTAAGTAATATTAACTGTTGGCATGGCTGGATACTCTTACCCTTAGCGTGCATGTTCCAAATGAATCCAGTGCAGTGCTTGGCACGTTTCCATCTTCTGATGATGATTGTTGATTCGTTTAGTTGAGCTGACCTCCAAAATGAATATATATCTTTGGACATTGTTGCATCCTACCTGTACAATCCTCGTATGCCCAAAAAATGTGTGCAATGAGAGTACCTAGAAGACAATCAGAGGGCAACAAAATGTACCTAGAAGACAATAACTATAAAGCTTCTATCCATCCATTATATATGTGTGGCATTGAAGGTACTGAAGAGTGAACAACACTACATCGAGGAGGCCATGGATGAGATTACCCTTATCAAGTATACTCTTGGGCCCATTATCAAGCCCAAGAGCCCAGATTACCCTTACCCACAAGGGCGTGCCTTTTCACATGGTGAAGGAGATACTCTTTTATGTCTTAGGAGGATTGGACTCTTTTCCACGTTAACTTAAATTAGTCACACATTTATCAAGCCCAAGAGCATTCTCCTTTTGATTACCATCACCTAGCCGAAGATCCTAGGAACATTTTTACTCAATAAAATAGAGTATAAGAACATGTCTTAAATATATTAAGAAAAAGGTTGTAATGGAGACTACCATGAACATTGTAAGAAACAAGAGGAATCCATGACATAAGGAGCACAAACATATGTAGTACATAACACATAGTTATGAAAGACATTCATAGATGGAATATGTAGGTATGGTACTATATTCGGAAGAAGTTTATTGATCTAGGAAGAGTTAAAAATGGCTATGGTGGAAAAAGTTGATTGGACAACATTATAGTATGAAGTCACAGGATTGGAATAAGTGTTAACCATGAGAACATAATTTCCAAAAGTATTAATAAAAAATTCCCTATATCTTATTTTGCATGCCCTACAACTTGTTGAAGTTGACTCTTTGTATTGATAAAATGAAATGATAAATTCAGTGTTTAATTTATTTTTCTTCTTAAGCGTCTTTATTCTTTTTTTTACAAGTTTCAAATTTATTGGGAAGTCATCATTCAAGTAGAATGGAAAAATATAAGTTTAACTACAATATTTTGATCCTTTATTAAAATGAGAATATCCTTAAATTATTTCATCATTTTCATTTTCCCAGCTTTACCTTGTTGACCAATACATTATCACGCTCATTCATAAAGGGGTTTTTTTAATTGTGAAAAATTAAGTCAATATATTGTAGGTATTCGGGGGGAGATGTGGGATCTCAAGGGGTTTATAGGTATTCCGGGGTATAAAAATGGGTATCAAGTAAAAATAGGGGTTTCTTTTATTGAAAAAATGTATTGGGAGGGGGGT
>WSFP011577281.1:0-10594 GCA_009831015.1 Picea engelmannii
CTAGGGTTAGGAAAAGTTAGCAAAAGTCTTAGAGAATAAAGTTTGAGAGTTGTTTGATCAATTCGTTAATAAGAGAGAAAGTTAACTAGTGCCCTTTGGGATATGGAGTCAATTACAACAATAATATAAATTGGAGAAATAAATGATGATAGTAATGTCCTAAGGATGATGAGATGATAGCACCTTTAGGGCCTCAAACTTTAGGTCTCAAAAGATTAATTTTCTAGAGAACAAGCTCTTTTGGGCTCTAGCGAATTATTCCTCTTCCTTAGACTCTTAAAAAATATAGCAACAAGTTTCTAGAACAAGACTTCTAAAGTGATATCACTTTAGGGCTTTATAAGCCTACCCTAGACAAGATTCTCTTGACAATTTAATAAGTGGAAATATCTAGAGAGAGGAGGAAACACCTTCTGCTCCTCTCCTACGGTTTTAAGCAAGAAATTTCACAATCTTCAACATGAACAAGAAAATTAACCACAAACATTCAATGCATGAAATGAAATTGCATATTTTACTTACTTAACCAAGAATAATCAAGAATAAAACCTTAGTTCCAACAATTTACCACTAGGAATAAGCCAAGAGAAGTACAAAACATGTCCTCCAAGAGATAACACACCAAGTAAAAGAGCCAATGTTGCCACTAGGACAAAATTTCAGTCCTACTCCCTCTTGTGAGAGGAGTGTTATGATAAAAATGAATTGGCAAGGTCTCTATTTATATGAGACCTTGCAAAAATGTAATTTTGAAATATTGATGTAAAAATTGAAGGGTCAACCATACAAAATGCCCTTATTTAACTTAAAATTTAATTTTTACATAAAATAAATCCCAGTAGGGTGACGTCACCCCCTCCTAAAGTGACATTGAGCTCTTAGTGTGGAATGTTGGGCAAGAAAAGTGCTACACTTGGAATCCAAAGGCCATGGATGATTCCCACATGTGCTAAGTGTCCATTCTCCATCAATCCATCAAGCTAAGGTGACATCATGGAATAAATAGAGGGTGTCTAGGACTCGAAAGGCTAGCATCCTAGTGGAAGGAGGTGGGAGATTTTCTACTAGCCATGTCAGAGTGCCCCCAACTGCAACGACTTCCTCCTTCAAGGTACAAATGATCATCACAAGTTTTCCCTAGGAGTGGGGTCTAACATCCATCCTTGGGCTCTAAATCCCTCATGAATGTCCGAACAAAGTCATCTCCTCATGAATACCTAACCACTGAGAAAGGTCCCACAAATACAAAAAAATGCACCCTCCATTGTTCCATAAGTCACATGAATCATGCCAAGTAAGCCACATCTAATAATGGAACCACCCAAGCATGTGCATCAAACCCCCCTTTTCAAAATAAATAAATGCTCAAAGACCTTATATAGTTTTTCAAATTTAGGCATGGGAGGGGTTTCAAGGAATCCTATTGGGTCAGTCAATCCCTAAGTCAAAGGTGTTTCCCAAGGGAAACTTATCTAAGTCATGTGTGAGTATGAGGTGGAGTGGGGTAATACTTTTGGGCATGGGCTTTCACGACATAGAAGGGTTCATATTGTCTCATTTATGGGTGCCTTTGTAGAGGGTGTGTTTCCCTTCATCCACGATGCAACATTTTTCCAAGCCCATTTGCCATTAATTTATTAGAGTGTTCCCAAGTTGAAGACAATAAGGGGCACTAAAAAGGAAATGCATAGCCCACATACACTCTACCTTGGTTGACATGATTGATTAATTAGTTATTTATTTTATGGGTCCCTCATATTTTGAGAAGAATTTCATTGTTCTCGGGATCTAAGGTGAGGACATGGAAGATTTATGATTGGATTTTATCTTTTTTCCATCTACATTTCCCTCTAGACCTTCAACCCCTTCTACCCATGAAATCAGTTACAATCCCTTCTTGGGTCAGTGCATCGGAAAACCCAAAAGATGAGGAGATGAAATAGGAGGATTATGGAAAGTGACAAGTATGATTGGGAATGGTAGGATGAATTTTCAAGGAACCCCCCAATAACACCCCATTCCCGAGGGTGACCAACTTACTAGGACGCAATGACAACCACCAAGGTCAAATAAGGCAAAATGTATAATTTCCAAGCAAAATTTCTGAAATCAAGAAATCTTTCTTTGCAACATATTCAAATGCTTCAATTATTAAAGTGACACTTACCATGATACCAAAATTATTACCTCATGAAGCAAGACCTTTTGTCCTATGGGACCAAGCCGGTGTGATGGATGATGGTTTGTTGCTGGTGATGCACGGTGGTGCATCAATTAATAGGAGGGTACCTGTGGGGTCATGCTAGTCAATATGGATCTCGACACTACATGTCTGCTACCTGTGGGACTCAATACATGATCTCCTTAGTTACCCCTAGTTTGGGGGGTAACATCAGGATCCTACTCGGGGACATGTGCTCACTGTAGAGTGCATGAGAACCTCAACATCTATGGTATGACCCGTTCCTACACACTCAAGACAAATCGTCAGATCATTGAGGGTGGTGCTATCACCCCTTATTCTTATGAGAAATTGATAACTATCAATCAAATGATTGAAAATAAAATTTTCCAATACTATATTCTAACATGTCAATATGATCATGCAAAACATACAAATATGACATAGCAATGATGCAAGATGCAAGAAGAAGACATGTAAATCAATATGCAACTATGCTATCATGATATGAAAGATGAAAATTCCTACCCTAACCTACCTATCTAATCTAGGCTAGTCTCAATGCTAGGTACAATCATATAATAAGTACAACCATACTAGCATTGTATTGCAACACCTAAATTTGTGCTTCATCATAAACCAAAACAAGCATAAGTCAAGCACAAACGAAACATGAGTAAGAGCATGTAGTATATCATAGGTAATCATAAAATATAACTCATGGAGGTGAGAGGGAGGGACAAAATCATGCAAAGAGGTATCACCACAATCTCGCTCAATACACCCTAAGGCAAGGCCAAGAAAATTAGACGAAGGCAAATCCTCATCCTCGACTATAAGTCTATCACCAGAAGGTCAAGAGGAAGGGATAAGAAAGAGCCTAAGGAAAATTTTAAGGTTTCCCATGGAAGAAGAAAGATAAGGGTAAGGGATCAAAATGGGTCTAGAGAAAAAAATTTCTTCCAACCCAAGGTTTGTATGTGAGATTGAAAACCCCTATAAAAAATTGTAGGTTGAAAAAAAGTCAATTCTTTAGGAAAGTGATTGTTGTGAGAGAAACCCCCAACCATATGTATAGCAAAATAGCTAGGTGAAAGAAGGGGATACTATAAAATATCATCACAAAGGTCCTCTAGGCAAACCATGTTCTGATCCTCATCAAAGTCAGAGCACAACGGTGGTTGCGACTTCTCTTTGTAAAATAGGTCCAAGTGCTTAAAAGAATACGTGTCAAATTCCCTAGGGCATGACCATAAATCATCATGAGAATGATGCAAAAGTTCACCTCTAGGTGGTTGGAACAAATTTGTAATCATGTCATATCCTCGTTGCCAAACATCTAAATTAGTAGCAATCACACATGGTTTTTGTGAAGGAAACTATTGGAAATGACCTTCAATGTCGTAAATGGGATCTCCATCATGGCCAACCACATCCCATTTATGTCTCCCAACATATATAAACTCATCGATGTTGTCAATCACATCATCACCTTCATTGTAACATGAAGGGTTTAGTACATCCAAGGGTTCCTCTATTTTTTCACCTTTCGAATCATAGAATAGAGCATGGTCGAAAACCTGAAAAGGAAAATGACTAACCACGTTCTTTTCTTCTTGTGTAAGAGGAAAGGAAGATGGGATGACTTCAACAAATGGAGGAGAAGACACCATCATTTCATCCTCATGACTCACCCTTTCAGGATCTCATTCTTCAATCAAGTCTTTGATGTATTCAATAGAGTCATGGGATAATTCTTTCTCCTCTCTAAGGGGATGGTAATTTAATACCCTAGTTTTGAGTCCCTATATTAAATAATGTATTTTGTTTATTTGATGAAATGACAAAGTGCCCAAACAATTAAAGAGGTCAACGTGCCTAGGAAATGTAATGTTTTGATCATTATTAGTAATGAAATACACCACTGGTTGCTAGACAGACAAGGACAAGAGTTATAGAGGACTATGATTCCACTAGAGAGGGGGATTAAGGGGCTAAGTCATTTTATCATATTTTATTTATCCATAATTGTTTTAATGGAGAAAAGTGGTTACATGTGGTTCTTGGGGAAAGGCCACGTGGTTATTGATTTTCAAGTAAATATATAAACCCATTTTTGGGCTGTTTGAGGGTTCATTTCATTGTTCATTTTTCACACTCTTCATTCTATTCTCTCCATTCACACTTTCACTCATTCATTATTTCTCATTCGTGGGGGAAATGAAAAATGAATTGCTAGGAGAGAAGCCATTGTTGGCTAGTTGTAGTGACTGCTGGTGTATTCCAACCATGAATTAATGCTTGCATGAATGAGATGCATTGACATGTACTAAATTTTATTCACAACCGTGAGTCCTTAGAGTCATAGCATGGAGATTCTTGACCAGATGCACTCGAGCCCTCGAAGGAGGTGGAAAACCTAAGGGACTGTGTGGCAGAGAAGAGGGTCCATTCTCTTGGGTTGTGCTAGCTCGAGAGAAGAGAGTTGGTGTACTTTGGATTGTTGTGTGTTGAGGAACCTATGAGAGCTTGAGTGATGACTGGTTTGGGAAGCTGAGTGACACCCTGGAACTGTCCTTGTGGATTCATAGCCCTAGCTCAGGGGTGACATTGTTGTTGAGACTTGAAACAACAATGTCTATGGTTGGGTGGAACTTCCTTGGTCTGTAGCCAGTTGGTGAATGTTTTCAAATAAGATAAGTGCTCTATGTCATGTGTTTCTCTTCTTATATATTTAGTTTCACTATGTGTTAATTATTATCTCTGAGATTCGTATTTTATAATATGCATGCTTGCTGGTTATTGTTGTGCATGGAATTATATTCATTTATTTTATGTTGTAGCATGATTTTTATTATTGCATGTGATGTTGTCATGTTTATTTCATGCGTCTCTATAAATTAAATGGCATCAGATTTCAAAATCAGTTTAGAAGTGAGTTTTTGGAGTAGCGTGCCCGTCCTGTGGGTGGTTGGGTATTTTCTAGATTGGTATCAGAGCTTCTGGTTCAAACACTAGACTGGTATGGGCCGAAACAAGTGAGAATTTGAAAAATTCACCGTGGCAGATTTTGGTTTGTGTGAATTTGGGGAAAATAGTGGAATATTAGAAAGAAAATCCTCAAATTCGTGAGCAAATTCGAGTTTGAAATAATTTAGAATTATCTGAGAAGTTAATGGATTCGATATGCAGAGTTGGAGAGTCAAATTTGACCGAGAAGGATTAAAAATTTGTATTTTAATGGCCGCTGAAGCATGGGAAAGATTTCAGAGAATCGATGGCCAAGATCATGTTTGATCTTGATATCGACCCAGATTTGTTCTTGAAAATTTGAAATTCGTAATGTTTTCAAAGTTTGACAAAGTTAGCAGATCGATGGTTGAGATTCATTTCAGTGGTTTGGAAAATGAGGAAGATCGACAATCCATGGTCATTTTCGACCATTTGGAAGTTGGAGGAAATGTATGGTCAATATTAGTTTGAGTGGGAGATTGACGGCCCAGATTCACTGGGTTTTGGCCGAAAATTGCTAAGTGTTGAAATTCAACAACAGAAATATCCGATCACTGACGACCAATGTTCGGCAGAATTTGGCAAAGTTTTTAGGTCGTTAACAAAAACCTTCGATCACCGACGGTTGATGGTTAGGGATCATAAGTTTTTGGCGAAGTGTTGAAGTTCAATGACATGACATCTCTGATCGCCAATGGCCGATGGTTGGGCATCGACATATTTTGTGTGAAGTTCAAATTTTCCACCAAGTGAAATTGTCAATGATCGATGGAGAAAATAGGATGATGACGTGTCATGCCACATCATCTCGGTTGATGAATCAAGATGACGTGCCGTGCCACATCAACATCCATGTGTCATGCCACATCAACATAGTTGTCACGTTAGCAAAGGGATGGTTGATTGTCGATGGTCGGGGTTCGACGATATTTATGAATAATATTGGTTTTTTAGTGAAGTTGATCGATGGCCGATGGCCTATGATCGGGCATCGACAATATTCGTGGTGACTTTGGTTTAGAGAGAAAAAAGACCGATGGTCGATGGTCGATTGAGAAGATTGACATGAAGGTTTGGTTCGAAAACTAATCCTCGATCTTTGATCATCGATAAAGAGAAAACCAATGGTCCATAATGCTTTCAAATTGAGATCAACGGTGCCAATCGCATTTAGGAAAAGTTGTTCCACAATCTGGAGCCATTTTCATATTTTGGCCATAACTGGAGCATATTAAGTTGGATTGAGATGAAACTTATGATTTTTTTCCATAGAGAGGATATATACAAGAGTTTCATAGAGGGCCCCTGTCTAGTTCTTCTTGGATTTGTTAGAAAATGCAAAATAATGGTTTTTAAAGATCTGGGTCCAGATCATTGGAAGAGGTCCAGATTAAAATGAACTCTTGGAGAGAGTCTAGAAAGTAGACATGAAAATAACCCATGAAGGAACTGAATAAATCCTAAGGGGGGTGGAAAGGGGATGCTGAAATAGGCCAAAATGCACTATTCCGAGCCACTTTTTGGGGATTTTTGAGATTTTTAGAGGAGGAAAAGTGACCCTAGATCACAAAAATGGGAAATTTTGTTTACTATACATTTTATATAATCATTGAGACAAACAACTTTGGTTTATTTAAATTTTTCCATAAGTGCACAGATTGTGAGATAGCCAGTTTTGCTAAAAATTCCAAGTCTAGAAAAATGGGTGAAAAAGGACAAAGTTGTGTTGGTTGTGGACCCTGATTATCTTCCTGATTTAGAGGTCTTTGTTTTCAACCATGTTTATACCCCATGAAGACTTTACACCCCAGAATGATGTACACTCTTCCATGCGGGGTAGTGCAGAGGGGGGTTACCCCCTCTGTGGGGTCTGGGGGCGAAGCCCCTGAAGGAAAAATTGCCTTGTAAAAGTATATTGTAATTTCATTATAAATATGGACCGTTCATTATAAGGTCACATATCTAATGGTAGAAGTTATGTTAGGGTTTTTTCCCCTAGAAGGCACCCTCTCTTAAGAGGGAAATGTATTGCGGTTGTGTATCATAGCAAATATTGTATTCTGAGATAGGAGACTGTGAGAGAAAGAAGAGGAAGTTACAGTGGGTGTGCTGTAGGTTGTATCCCTTCGATTGCTGGATAATAATAAACGAAAGACCTGGAAATTTCTCTGGTGGACGTAGCCCACACTGGGTGAACCACGAATATCTGTGTCTCTATTGTATTGTGTATGTTCTATGTTTTATTTCCGCATTTGTTTTATTTTATTGCTCTGCGATCCTACTTTTCTAACAAGTTGTAGATTCCAGATTTTTATAGTTTTTTATTGGTGTATCATATTGAAAATTTGAGAGTTGATATGAATTCCTTGTCAATATTTTTAACTATGTATCATATAAACGTTTCTCTAGTTCCTGATATAATTTCTTTTGCAGTTGACAGAAGTTGGCATTTCAATAAAATTACACCAGTGGAGAAAATGCACAAAAAGGATGAAAGTGGATTTTTCAGGAAGCCATAACTTTCAGCTCAGAGATCGAAATGAGGCATGGGTATAGTTGTTGGAAAGTTTATTCATAGGAGAATAACATTGAATTTTTATAATTTGGAGAATGATGATATATTTCTTCATGAATTGAGCAGAAAAAGGACCTGTAGCATTGTTTGGAAAAATCTCTATAATATGCATAATTCTAACAAAATGGTTGCTTTCATAATTAAGGAGTATAGCCATATCAGTTTAATATAAGAATGCATATTTAATAAATGGAGGAAGGAGAGGGAGCCTCTAGTCATGATAAAGAAGCCAAAGGTCAAAATATCAATGTTGGTAATGCATAGACAGAATCAAATGGGCACAAGAGCAGAGGGAAACAAGAAACCTTGATAGAGACTGTGAGAAGCTTGAAAATAGAAGTGCAGATTTACAAAGAAAATAATGAGAGGTTAATGAGAGAAAAAAATCAAATAAATTCCTTAGTGATGCAAATCCTGAATCATTTGCATAGGTAATCAAGGAATGGATCAAACTCAAAGAAGGAGGAAGAAGTTAGATATCATGAAAGGAGAGATAACTACATAAGAGTTGTTCATTCAAGAAGTTCTAGTATAACTCATATAAATTACTCACCTCCTTTCTTAGCAATTTTTTTTTATGCATCTAAAGACTCCATAAGCAGTCCAAAAGTGTCTCCTATTAGACACCAAAGAAGAAGACACGAATTAAACAATTTGCAAGGAGAGTCGAGGAAGCTTAGGCCACCATCCTTTGATGGTGAAAGAGAAAGGGAAGATGATGTTGAAGCATGGCTTCTTGGACTCATGATATATTTTCTATTGCATAACTACTCATCAAACCTAGAAGCCATAATTTCCACTTATGATTTACATGGAAAAGATGCTATGTGGTGGGATCAACTTAAGCAAGTTGAACACATAAATGAGAGTAGGATCACTTGGAAGAAATTCAAGACATATTTTCAGAAGGAGTACCTTTCATAGCATTTATATGACAAGAATATGCAGAAGTTCTTTGAACTTAGGTTGGGAAGCATGACCATGACAGAATATGAAAATAAGTTCTTTGGATTGCTAAAGTATGTGGGGTTTATAAAAGATGAGAAGGTGAAAATACAGAGGTTTTTGAGTGGAAAAAATTCATTTTATAAAGATAAATTTCAATATGATGAGACCAGGACATTAATGAGACCATCAGGAAGGATAAGTACCTGTATGAGAAAGGGAAGGGTAGAGAATCCATGCAGAAATCTTGGAAGGATAATAAAAAGGAGAAATCGGATCAGAGAAGGAAAGGATCCAAACCTCCTTTCAACATAAACAACCCTAATAAAAATCAACAAGATCAGTCTGCTAAAGTTGAGTCCAAGAAAGAATATTTCTTGGGGAAAAGAGGAAGACCACCAATCCAATGTTGGGGGTGAAAAAAAATCAACTATACAAGGATTTCCCTCACAGGGGAGATAAAGAGAAGACCATGCACAACATCCAAGAGGCTACAATAATAGAAGACATGGGAATAATATATGTAACCTTAGAAGATGACAAGCAGAGTACCAATCCAATATGATCGAAGTGGAAGGTATGATCATTAATCAACCTGTTGCTATTTTAATTGATTCAGGATCGAGTCATTGTTACATTGATACTAAAATAATGGATAGATTACATTTGGAGAAAAGTAAGCTTGAAAATTCAAGTTTGGTTAAGCTAGCCACTGGAACCAAAAGAAGGATCAATGAGATGGTCAAAGGTTGTCCAATAAATATGAATGGAGTGAGTACTAATGTTGATATGAATATTGTCCCATTAGGATCTTATGACATCCTAATTGGAATGGATTGGTTGGACCAACACCATGTTGTCCTAGATTGTCATAACGAGACATTTACATGTCTTGATGAAGAAGGAACACATAACATTGTGAAAGGAATTCCAAGACCCATTTATATAAGGGAGATTTCAGCCTTATAACTAAAGAGATGTTTCAAGAAAGGATGTTAATTGTATGCATCTCATGTGGAAGAGACAGAAAAGACAAAATGACCAATCCTTGAAGATTTTTCAGTATTGCAAGAGTTTGAATATGTATTCCAAGAAATACTAGGATTTCCACCGAAGAGGGAGATATATTTATCTATTGATTTAGTACTAGGAGTTGCCCGAGTATCAAAAAATCTTTACAGAATGAGTACACCAGAGTTAAAAGAACTTTGGTGTACATACGTCCAAGTGTTTCACCTTTAGGAGCACCAATACTCTTTGTCAAAAATAAGGATGGAACAATGGGGCTGTGTATCAACTTTAGACAACTGAATAAAACCACGGTAAAGAACAAATACCCTCTACCTAGAATTGATAACCTATTTGATAAGATAATAGGAGAAAATATATTTTCAAATATAGACTTGAGATCTAGATACCATCATGTAAGAATCAAGGAAGAAGACATCAATAAGGAAACATTCATAACTAGATATGGACATTATGAGTTTGTAGTGTTTCCATTTGGATTGACCAATGCACTAGCTGTATTTATGTGCTTAATGAATGACATATTCATAAATTATCTGGATAAGTTTTTTATTGTGTTCATGGATGACATACTTATTTATTCTAAGTCCGAGGAAGAGCATGAACATCACTTGGGGTTCATGTTGCAAGTGATGAGGGAACATCAACTTTATGCCAAGCTTAGTAAGTGTTATTTTGTTAAGGTCCTAACCCGCACATAGGTAGATAAATGTATTCGGATGTAATAAAGGTCAATATTAATAAGGCCTTTCAATAAAATATAATAAGGCGGATGTAAGAAGACCTAATAGAAGCTTCCGCTTCTAGAAGGATCTTCCTCTAGATGCTTCTCTTAATAGACATATTTAGTA
>WSFP011577299.1:0-10594 GCA_009831015.1 Picea engelmannii
GATGGTTGATGATGAGTCTATTCCTATTGATTATGAAGAAATCATTGATTTAGATGAAACACATTTAAATTATAAGAGGAAGAAAAAAAATGTTGATAATGTTCAATACGCGATCGTTAGATCAGAGTATTATAGTGAAAGTTGTAAAGGTAGCAGAGAAATAATAACACCAGGTGTTGATCTAGAGGATGGTATTATGAAAACAACACAAAATTCAATTTGAAGTAGAATGAGGATGACAAACTTAGTTGATGATGGCCACACATTTCAATTGAATGTGAAACAAATTTATAAACACACAGAAGGGCAGGAAAAATATCAAATTAGAAAACCGCATCAATTACATATTCACAATTTGAAAGCATTGATTAGATACAATTCATATGCACATGTGGTTGACTAGATAGTTCTTTTTGACCCAATGGAAGTTCCTATGAGGGAAGAATTTGACAGATCAAAATGTTTTGACTACAAATATTATGTGATTGGAGGAAATAATTTTGCAGAGGCTAGAAGAGAATTGATGCAAGAATATCCCAATAATCCTCTTTTTGAGACAGTCAAATGCATAATTTATGTCGGTTTAAAAGATTCAGAAGAAATTTATTGGCATGGGATCATGAAAATACAATGAGTACAGAATGTCTATGACCTTCATTGAAAGGGTGATATTTATCCACAATGAATTTTGTAAAATATGCCACGGGGAGAGATCAAATGTTGATGTTAAGTTTTGGAAGCAATGTTGTATGGAAATAGGATTCCCACTGGATGAGGAAAATACAAAAGAAAAATATCGCAAAGGAAGTGATATATTTAGAGTTGTGGATAACTATTTTCAATTGGGATTTAGAATTTGACATGTATGGGATTTGATAGATGAGATCTTCACCCTATGGGAAAATGTTAGTATAAAAATCAGAGAGTTAAGAAGGCTAAACCATTGATATGTGGCACAAGTAAAACAGGTCCTGACATAAGAAATATTCCTGATGATATGAATATAACACCTTGGAGATCAATGCAAGGAGTGAAGGATGATAAACTTAGCATAACTATATTATCATGTGTTAGGTCGAGAGAACTGTCAATGGAAGAAATGTGTGATGAATTTAAAAAGTAAGTCTACTGAGTTATTTTTATTTATGTTAGGACAAGAAAATTAATTTTTTCAGTTTAACATATCAATTTAACATTATTATTTATTTATTTTAGTCACAAGGTGTATATGAAAATACAAGAGGAAATGGTCAAGATGTTGAATGAAGAAAGTTGGGATGATGTTAAACTCAACTATCCATATTCAAACTCTTCAACAGTATTGAAACAATTTTGTTTCATTCAAAAAGGTATGTTGATTTATTACATTCATATTATTCATTTGTAAGTTAATTTATTTATATTTTAATAGTTATAGATATATAACTATATGTTTGTTTGTTTCATTAAAGATTCCAAAGAAGAATGCAGATGGAGTACATGAAAATTTCAAAAGTTTTATTCAAAAATCCAAGTTTGAAAGAGAAAGAAGGAGATGTGTTCAAAATGTTCAACTTGATTACACCCTTGATCACTACATTTGGAATGGGCTCGACATTGTTCAATATAAAGTGATATTAGGTGATTGTGAAAAACTTGCAAGTATTGTTTCTAAAAAAGAATACTCCCTAGTTATTGCAGATATCCCTCATGGTTATAATATCCCAAAACATTGAATATGATACTGAGCCTTATACTTACCAAGCTTTCAGTAAAGTGGTTATGGGATTTATAGAAGTTACAACATCACCATTTTGGATATTTCTAGTATTTCATTCAGACACACAACAAGGATTAGTACAATCAAGCTTCAAGGGGAAAGAAAAGACAAGGATGTAGTTTATTTGGTAAGATATTGAAAGTGTATGTTTAGCAATTAAGATTAATTTTTTTTTTATTAATTCACAAGTTAATTGAATTTTCACTTATTTATGTTACATGCACAAGACAAATATTCGGAGCTCCAAGAAAGAATAATTTAAACATGATTTTGAGAGTATACATCTTGCAACCTGGACAAAAGATGATTCTTATAATTTTATTCTTGTCAATGCAAATGATGGAGAGACTCCTAGTAGTATATTGGTATACAATGATATGGTTAGAAATATAACATATGAGGAAAACGATTTGAAATGAGAGATGGTTAACATTTATCAAAAACCACAAGAATTTATTAATTATCTTATAGATAAATTTTCAAATGAAGGAGATTGGGTTTTGGATTTGTTCTCGGGTTGAGGTAAGAATTATGATCTAATATTTATGAAATCATACTTCAATCTTAGATTATTTATGGAATCATACTTCTTCTCGCACTCTGCTTCTATTTTGATCTTCCTATCTAGAGTTCAGAGACACTTTCTTCTCACTACTCTTTCTCGTTTATATACTCTTCCAACTGGTGTGAGCTATGAAACATTGTGTCTCTTTGTTTGGACCATCGCACATCTTCATGAACAATAATATAGTTTTTTTTTATTTATTCAAATATTATCGAGAAGCCTTTTCAATTTAATGAAAATTCTTTACATTAATTGATCACTGGTATGGATCGATTTCATTTAATCGATCACAGGTATTGCATAAATCAAATTCTGTAGAGGTGCTTCCTTCAAACCATTTACATGTGACAATCTGCGCAAAACCATGGGATTATTGTCTAAGCTATGTTCCCAGTGCCTTATGGATTATGTGTTCATAACCCATGACTGGGGGCTAGAACCTAGTTGTCTGAATTTCGACGTTCGACGATTTGTTTTTGACAATCATCTAATCTTCCAGAGTTTTCAATTTCCCAAAATGGTTACCTCTCACATGGGTTGATCCGATGGCTAGCATGATTCTCATAACCAAATAAATGGTATGGATCCAATCCCTACTCATTCTTTTATTTATTAATCTATTGGTTATGACTTAATCAACGGGTGAGTGAACGATTCTCATTCATTTCAGAACTTCGGGACTCTAGGCATTTGTTGGTGGAAAAAACTCCCGAAGTACATACTCCCAGAGTGACGTAGCTGTGGATGTAACTTGTGACTTGGCACTTGTCAAGTGGCTTCCATGTTTCACTTAGATTCATGATTTACACGTACCTGAAGTGTTGATTTCATCTTGACACTTGAAATTATCTGACTATGACATGTGTCGTTGGTGACATGGTTTGTTGATGAAGATCTCATGATGTGTTTTCTACGTGTCTTTACTTCGTGACTTTGGAACTTTGAACTTCGGGATAACTCATATGTTCTGAATCATTTTTCGCTAAAGTGGTCAGCGCTGAAGTTGACCACACTGGTCCTTGGTGCACTATGAATAGATCAACGGTTGACATGATTTCCCTACTCTTCCTCTGATCCAACAATTGATGAAAGTTCATGACTTCAAAAATTCGGTTATCTTTTCCTTTCTTACTTCTCGTTTTACACGAAGTGACATTACCCGAAGTGTAACCTCCTCAGAAATTTTAACCCAAAATGAATGTTGTTTGTTGATCATGATTTTAGATCGACAACTCGATCTTTCTGCGATGCTTCTTTACCTTGGTTTAAATCCAACGACTCTTGTTTTTCCGAAAAAGTTACCTATGATTGGATGTCTGTCAGGAATTCGAGTTCTTGGGGACTCTAGCTATGACCTTATCATATATATCTACGTCATATCGAATGGTCAGAACTTTTTCCGAAGTACTCCTTAGATCAGACGACTCACGTTTACTTCGAAACTTCGACTTCGGCTGAAATTCCTTCATGCATATTTCCTTTAGTTGATTTTACCCGAAGTGGTCAATGTTGGGCTGACCATGCGTATGTCACTTCCATGATTTATGTTCCATGAATTACTCTGTCCTTCCACTCAAATTGATCCCAAAATTGATGTAAATTGTGGAACCGTAACTTCCGCGTGGTTTAGCCCATTGCCCAATCTCCACAATTGAAGTTGTGTGATTATTGGTGGATCAAACACAGTCGTTGATATTTGAATCGATGAGATCTGACGGTCTAGACTAATTGTGGGATTGGAAATAACGTGTAGTTTAATTCTCCCTTTGCACTCCAAAATCAATCCCTTCCCTTGATCTGGTTCTTTCATATCTAATGGTCATCATTTTTCCTGTGGGAATTTCGATCCTGATCACGTTTCTGCAATGTGATTTCCCTTATGAGTTTTATGTGTGTTATCGAATGTTGACATCAATGACAGTATGTCCAAAATGTTTATATTATGGTAGTTGTAGGAGATATTTACCTCCACATGTAAACCTAACGAGAATAGAAAATTTCGGGAAGCAAGAAGAAACCCTAATTGATTGGTTAATAACCCTAGAAGACAAGTCAACTCCATGGAATGAATTGTATTAGGTTATTATCCTCCAAGAGAAGAAGTCGGCTAAAGGAAATAATATATACTAAAGAATTAGTAACCAGAATGAGAAGTTGGCCCAGGCAGTTTGCCAGATTTAGTATAAATATAGGAGGCCAGTCTTCATTCTGGTAAGCATTCTCAGAACTACAGAAGCAACACTTGTGCACACTGCAGTTGGCCAATTTGTGCTCAAGTCTGGAGGAGAGCTACCATTGCAGCTACTACAGCTAGCAAATTTTGGTTTTGGCTTGGACTATCTCTTGGTTATGGTTTGGACTCTCTGATCAACTCTTTGTAGGTGCACTATCCTTGGAGAAAGGTGTGCCACCCTTTGTTTGGCTATCTAGCCTAGGGTTTTCTTCTGGAATGGTTCTCTGTCAAGGTTAAGGTGCTCGGAGGGTGGATTTGGGCTATGGTTGGGTGACAATAGTGATATTTTATATGGTAAAACAAGCACATCCATCATATTCTAACAGGTTATGGGCCCACACCTCCTTCATTCAGTCTAACCACTGGAAGGAAGCATAGCCATAAGGATACTAAGATCACTGAAGAATTGCCTCTAGGGTTTCTAGTAGAAGCAGTTACTAAATCATTGTCACTAGGGTTACTTGCAGGTGCATTTGTAGAAACCCTAACCCTCTCATTGAGGCACCTTAAGTGAAGTGATTGACATAATTTCTAGATAGACCAGTGCACCCTAGCCTAGCGCATCTCCTGGTACTCTCAGCAAGCCAAGACGTCAAGTTTGAGTTTTTGGTCAAATCTAGGGTTAACCAAGTCAAAGAAGCCATGACTTACTCTATGAAGTCAGAAAACAAGTTAGATGGAGATTATAAATTTAGAGCATGGAACACATGGATTGACCTCATCCTTTCCAAGAATAAAGTGTTGGATATCGTGAAAGGAAAGATCATGGAACCAAAGTTTGAAGAAGGAAAAGAGAAGGAACCACAAAACATTGCAGTTATGGAGAAGTTCAAAGACGGTGACATCAATGACATGAGTATCATAGTGGACTCTATAAAATACCACTTGATACCCTACATCTCCCATCTAGACTCATCGAGGAAGATGTACGATGCCCTAACAAACCTCTTCTTAGTCAGAAACATTGGACAAGTAATGAGTCTGAAGAATGAGCTTTGTGACATGAATATGAATGATGATGACATCATAACATCATACTTTGTGATAATATATATCAGTTAAGAGATCAACTACAAGCTATTAAAGAGATCATTTCATAGAAGGAATTGGTAAACATAGTACTCAATGTTCTTCCCAAGACATGGGATGCATTTGCTGCAATCATGAACACAAGGAAGGAGTATCCTACATTTGAATAACTTTGGACTTGTTGTGCTCAAGAAGTATCAAGGATCAATGCAAAAGACAAACCCCAAAAGAAGTACGATGATCAAGCCTTCACAGCAATATTCAAGAATTTCAGGAACAAAAGGAAGTTTGGTTCAATGAAGAAGTCAAATAAAGAGAAAGATATGTCAGAAATACAATCCTTCAACTATCGAAAGTATGGTCACTACAAGAATCATTGTCCCAAGCTAAAGAAAAGGAAGGAGAAACAAGAAGCATCAATTGCCGAAGAAAAGGAACCTACAAAGAAGACCAAGTAGGATAAAACAAACTTTTTCTTCTAGGACAAGGTAACAATACTCTTCATTGTTCTTGAACATACCATGTTTTCTGTACATATCTTGCATATCTATTTCTTAGAAGATACTATGTTCAAAGGGAAGCTATACCTATGGAAGAAACAACAAGATAAGGATTTCTATCATTATGACTACAAGTCATACAATACACATGAAATGATGAAGTATATCAAACAATTCATGTGGAAGTTATTACATAAGTAATAGCTGAAATATAAGCCGAATTCAGAATCAATCTTGAAGAAACCTAGAAGAAGTAAAGACAGAAATAAGTCAACAATCAAGAGGAAACTAGAGAAACACTTATGACAGCTTGCAAAATGAAATAAGGATGCAGACAGAAGCGTGGATTATGTTAGATGGAGGGAGTTGATTATATACTTCCAAAAGAAAAACATGCACTCATACATGAAGCAAGGATTAGGAGGGAGCTAATCCTATGATCCATTAAAGATGATGAAGAATATATCCATGGTAGAAACCATGAAAAGAAGTACGTGTTCAGATTGACTTTAGAAGAAGCCTTCTTAGAAAAGAAGCCTTTAAGTATCCCTAGTTGTCCATCCACATTCATGATCCTATGATGAAAGAAGGAAGTGGAATATTCAGGGCATGGAATCTATAGAAAACTCCATGGACCCAAGAGATAAAAAGAAACATGAGGAAGAACATGAAGATTCCAATAAAGAAAGAAAAGTCAGGACAACCAGTCATTTTATCGAGAATCATAGGATTACCAGCCTGAAATGAACTCACTAAAATAAATCAATAAGAGGAACTGAAGGTTGCGATAAAGAACAATGTATGAAAGGACTTATGAATGCAAGCATTGCGATATCCAGAACTAGAGGTTTTCCCAGATTGAGGGAGAAGACTATGATGATTGCTTGTTCAAGTAAACTAGACATACCTCTACATGAACCATTATATCATCTGCAATATCCATGGGATTGACAAAGACTTTTCTCAAGAATAATTGAAAAAAGAGCGTATGAAGAGCAACCTCAAGGATTTGAGGTATACCAGAAAGTGACCCTTGTATGCAAATGAAAGAAGACAACTTGGTGGAGAACCTCCAATGCATAGCTAAAGCGTGGTGAAAACCTTTTATATTATATCATAATGATTACTCAGAACTCCAAAATGATGGGTTTCCAATCCATGACAAAGATCTCATGATGATAGAAGAAGTGCCACATGGATATGTTCCAGTTTCAGCCTTTCCACAATGTTGTGAGCTAGCAGGGAACAAAAGATGAATCCAAAAATGATATACTATATTGATCAGAGCTATATGAAGATTTCATAGAAAACCAGTGTTCCAGAAAGACAAAAGTACACTTGAGATCAAGAATTACATTCTCTGTGATGAAGTCCAGATAAGAGAAGTGGTTCTCCAATATCTATATCTCCAAAGATGAGAATATAAGTAGACATTTTGGTAAAGCCTCTGTCCAAGGTGAAAGAGTTTGCGTACTCAAGATGGATCTTGTGGAGACAACTTCCTTGTTGAAAGAGGAAAAGATAAATACTAGGTTGGGAGGGAGCACTGATGTGTTATTTATTTATGGACATTCATTTTTTAGTTCGAAAAATGGTCCATGATGAGCAGTTCCTTTCCAGATCAGAAAGTGGTTTGAGATTTCTTACGGAAAGGCATTTTCCAGTTTGGAAATTGGTCTATATCGAACGGTAATTTTCGTAATAAGAATGGTTCGATGGATTGTTTATGTACCATAGATAGCAATTTCCCATTGTGGTTAACATGGGGAATGGTCTAGGACAGTCTCTCTTCTTGAGGGTCATTCTTAGTAGTGATCAAGAAGATTGGTCTGCCTCGCCAGACAATCATTCTTTCAAAGATCATAGTTGTGAGCAGTTTCAAATAATGCTCTATTTTGGAGGTTAGTGTAGGACAATCATTTCCTTAGGAAATGGTCCGAACAATCATTCCCTAGGGTAGATTCATTCTCTCCAAGTTGCACCTTGTTTAGTGCCGGAGGAATGGCCTAGATAGGTGAATGGTATAGGTTCAACAATCAAGGACAATATTTCCCTAGGAAAGACTCATTCTCTCCAAGTTGCACTTTTTTTAATGCCAGAGGAATGGCCTAGGATAAGGAATGGTCCAGGCTAAGAAATCGAGACATTTATTCTTCCTTTCTTGAGAATAATAGTCCTCATAGCTCATCATTGATGTTTGACCTTCTGAGGGAAGATGCTCTTCCAGATCTCATAGATGTGAGTGGAAGCATGGCCCAGATGATTCAGTTTATATCATAACAATGTTTTTCTGTGTAGGTTGATATTAGATAATTGTTATGGAGACTGTATGTCTCTAGAAAATATATGTATGCTACTGTGGTGGAAATGTTCCACTGATTGTGACTATACATCACTAATCAAGTATCTGTGTGTTACTTGGTGTGGTAGTGTACCACTGGATTGTAGTTGTGTACTACTATGGATAGATATAGTTGTGCTCTATTGAATGAAATTGTTCTTATTGCCTTGAAGACTATCAACAGTGTTGGAAATGATTATCAGCTAGATGGATGATCAATGGATAGAGATTTGACAGACAAAAAATGGTCCAGGACATTTATTCTTCTAGGACATATGTCCGGATTAGAAGAATGGTTCTTGTGTCACTCTATGGAGTGAGTGACTTATCCAGCATCTTGTTTGATTACTCAGATGGAGTATGGTTTCAAGAGATGATGCAGTTGATGACATTAATAGTGATGATGGTGCTCATGATCTAATCATGATATAGTATATACGACTATGTTGATGCTATCGGGTGAATGGTATGTTTGTGCTCAAGACCATTACCTTCAATACCTCCCTAGCTAGGAGGGAGTGTTGATATTATGGTAGATACACAAGGTATTTAAATCCACATGTAAACCTAATGAGAATACAATATTTCGGGAAGCAATAAGAAACCCTAATTGATTGGTTAATAACCCTAGAAGACAAGTCGGCTCGATGGAATGACTTGTATTAGGTTATTAACCTCCAAGAGAAGAAGTCTACAAAAGGAAATAATATATACTAAAGAGTTAGTACCTAGAATGAGAAGTTAGCCCATAAAAATTTTCATATTTAGTATAAATACAGGAGGCCAATCTTCATTCTAGTAGGCATTCTCAAAACTTTAGAAGCAACACTTGTGCACACTGCAGTTGGCTAGTTTGTGTGTAAGTCTAGAGGAGAACTGTCGTTGCAACTTCTATAGCTAGAATATTTCAGTTTTGTCTTGGACTATCTCTTGGTTATGGTTTGGACTCTCTAATCAACTCTTGCTTGGTGTGCTATCCTTGGAGAAAGGTGTGCCACCCTTTGTTTGGATATCTAGCCTAGGGTTGGCTTCCATAATGGTTATCTGTAAAGGTTAAGGTGCTCAGAGGGTGGCTTCATCCTATGGTTGGGTGACAATAGTGATATTGTCTATGGTAAAATTAGAACATCCATCATATTCTAACACAACAATATCCCCCTTTGTCATTGAGGGAAACACTCTAACTTCATACAAACTCCCACTGTGATGATGCTTTTCTCTATGAAGTTACTCTCCCCCTTTGATAGCAATGGAAAATGGTTTCTCCCCCTATGGTAATTCTCCCCCCGACCAATCGATTTTTAATGAGGTTTTTGAATTACTCCTAATGTATGTCAAAGATTTTCAAAAGTACTCCTGGGCAAAGTTTTTGGGAAAATGTCTGCAATCTATTCTTTGGTGTCTAGATATACTATTTTAAGTATTTTTTGGGTGACCTGATCTCATAGGAAATGGTATTAATTGGGATATGTTTGGTTTTTGAATGCATGATTAGATTTTTAGATATACTTATGGCACTAGTGTTTTCACAGTTAATAGTAATAGGATCATTATATTTTAATTGTAGGTATTCTAAACTTTTCTTCATCCAAAGAACTTGTGTGCATCATGATGCAAAAGTAATGTATTATGCCTCTGCTATAGACAGTGATGTGGATGTTTGTTGATTGATTGACCATTCTACCAGACTTTTTCCTAAGAAAAATGCTCCTCCACTGGTTCTTTTACTATCATCTATGCTACATGCCCAATCTGCACCAGTATATGCCGTTAGATTGAAGTATTTATCTTTTGTATACCATAATCCTAGTTCTAGGGTGCCTTGAAGGTATATGAATATTATTTTTACTGCTTTTAAGTGGGTTTATTTAGGTGCAGATTGAAATATCCCCATGAGTCCTACAACCTACATGATGTCAGGTCTTGTTGTTGTTAAATAGAGAAAACTTCCAACCATATATCTATACATCGTTTGGTCTACTTTTGGTGAGTCATCTTCTAGACTTAGTTTACATTCAGTGACCATTGGAGTACCCATAGGTTTACTGTCTTCCATTTGGAATTTCTGCAACATTTCCTTGATATATTTGGTTTGAGAAACAAATATTCCATTTTCTATTTGATTTACTTGTAAACCTAAGAAGAATGATAGTTCTCCCAGCATAGA
>WSFP011577304.1:0-10594 GCA_009831015.1 Picea engelmannii
TACCCCCTGGGCCTTTAGCCCCTTCTTCCCACAAGACAAAGTGTAACCCTCAAAGGTCGTCCCAATGGTCGGACTAGGGGAATGGGGTAGATGAGCGGGGTATAAGATGTAAAATGAATAAAGATGGTGGGAGCGGACGATGGATCTGCAAATCCCCCTTGGTGGTTAACCAAAACCCATGAATATTAACTTGCTGAATCACCCCATTAATCACCCCAACAATGGTCAAGTGGATTAGTGTAAGATCCAAGCAGTCATCAGAAATGAAAGGAACCTAATGCATATATAAGAGGGTTATAATGATCAAATACGACACATACCATGATACCTTGGACCAATTACCTCATGGAGCAAGAGTCCTCTCTGAAGCAAGCCCAGGCCGGTGGTGATGGAAGCTGCTACTGCTGACAGGACAAATCTGACGAAGAAGAAAAAGATGGGCCCTCCAGGGCCATGCTCAAGTCAATCCTGCTCTCGGTATTCCATGTCTAGGACCTGTGGGCCTCGAGACATGATCTCCTAGTTATCCCTAGATATCGGGGATAACAAAGCCAATCCAACAATGTCCCACGATACCTGCCTTAGTGCTTCATCATAAACCAAAATAGTGACAAGTCAAGCACATAAATGTCATGGGTTAGAATATATATCATATCATTGGAAATCACAAAGTCTAACTCATGGAGGCGGGTGGGAGGGATAAAATCATGCCACGTCAATCTCTGATGAAAGTGTTCAATCCACTTTGGGAAGGGGTCATAAAAAGTCCAAGGTTCAGCATACCGACTGAAACGGTCTGAAAACTGGCTACTTGGGCGTCCTCACATTTTGAAGGGACTGACAAGGATCTGGCAGATGATTGGCAAACTCCTAAGGGAAGGTCGAAACACTGAGATGATAGATTTGAACTCGTGGTTTTCAACCAACCCTTGGATACTAGGGTTTGCTTCAGAGGAAACTCAATACTAAAGATAAAATTCCCAACCATACCTTTAATGAAACAACAAGGTAAAGTAATAATAGGTGGCTGAAGAAAAACGTCACGAGAATCCTTCTTTAGGCAAACAATGTTCTTACTCCTATCAAAATTCGAGCACAATGGTGGTTGATAGTCATCTTCATGGGATAAATCTAAGTGCTCGGAGGAGTAATCATCGAAGCCCTCAAGGTAAGACCGAAAATCATCAGGCAAATATGGTACTTGGTCAACCTTGGGTGTTTGGGGAGCATCGGTAAAAATCTCATCTCCTTTTTGCCACGAGTCAAGAGCTTGCTGTGATAATTGCAAAGGCAACACTTGGAGATGACTCTTTATGTCATAGATGGGATCCATATCATAATCAACTGCATCCCACCTACGTCTCCCAACATGTATGAACTCATCAATATCGACTAGGTCAGTGTCAGTATCATAACATGGAGGGTTCAAAACATTCAAAAGCTCACCCATTTCCTCCTCTTTTCCTAAATCATAAAGTAGAGAATCATCAAAATCTTGGAGAGGAGGGTAACTTACTTTTTCTTCTTGTGTAGGAGCTTCGAGGACTTGGGTATCTTTAACATTCATTACTGTCTTATCCTCATGAGTTGCCCCTTCATCTTTGATTGTACAACAAGGAAAATGCTCTTCGTTCGGGGATTCCATTTCTCCATCACTTCCTGAATCATGGAACAAGGTATCATCAAAATCCTCAAAAGGAAAGAAACTAACCTTATCGTCTTGTTGTTGTGTAGGTGGAGAAGTCTTGTGGATCGCTTCATTAGGAGGAGGAGGGCATGTTGATACTTCATCATTGGGTTCCAACTCCTTGGCCGTGTCTTCAGCAATCCCTGGTCGATCTGAGGTTTGTTCCCCTTCTTCTTGGAAATCAACAATGAAGTCCTCAAGGGCAAACAAACTTTCCCTACTAAGAGTACCTGAGGTAAATAGGCATCTTATTTCAGAGAATTCTTGCAGCCATGTTGTAAGCTTCATCGAGCGTCTTCGGGGACCTCTTATGAAGGAGAAAACCCAGATGTCCCAAAAGTGCACAAGTAAAGAGATGGACAAGGTACCCCTCTTCGGGATGATGACTTTCAGGAACTTGATATAGCATGTTCTCAAATCTATCCTGGAAGTCTCTGACAGTTTCATCTTCAGCTTGCTTTATATGCTCGAGCTCTTCCAATAGTACTCGGATATCTTCCAACTGGATACCCCATCTCTCGAGAAAGATTTTTTCAAATTGCTCAATAGTCGTGATGCTGGCATTAGGGAGGTTGTCATACCACTCTTTAGCATTGCAACAAAGAGTGGTAGAGAAAAGTTTCATGACCACGTCTTCAGCATAATCATCAATAGGGTAGGATAGGAAGAAGTTCCAGAAATTTCTCATGTGATAGTCAACTCTCTCTCTATCACCACCAGTGAATCCAGGGAGCAAATTTATGTATTCAAAGGGCATTTGATGAGGGTACCCTGGGATGTTACTCATGTCTAAAGGCTTCTAGTTTTTAGGGTCCCATTGTGAAGTCATAGTTGGCTTCGTCATTAGTGGAGTCGCCAGATAATTTTCTTGAAACTATCAAAAGATAAGGGAAAACACCCTAAGTGGAGTCGCCAGGTAAGCTTGTAAGATAAAGACTCTAGAGGCAAGGCCTATCGAAAAGTTGTCGTCTTGAGGAAGATTGACTCAGTGTTCCCCGACAACGGCGCCAAAATGTTATCGCACAGTTTGTAGCAAGGATAAGGGCTAGAGGTTGAAGAGTCAAACTGGCGTAACAAGAACCAATCCCACCCAATGTCACCTCAATGGGATGGTTCTTTCTCTTTTAGGGTGGTAAGGCCCAGGGGAGACGTCCCCGATGACCTGGGGTTTTGAGAAGGCAAAGGATTATAAGGCAAGGATAAGTTTGCCCCCTCACAAGTCACCACCGAGCAGATAGTCTGGCTAAACATCCAATAATAAAGTATAACCAAAGAAAAGGAGATGCACCTGCCTGAGACAAAGCAACAAGGAAACTGATATATGCAAGATGCTCACTTGGTTAGTACTTCATATAAATCAATGACTATTTGATACACATATAAGCAATTTGATAATAAATATTGACGAGGTCAGTGTTTATAAATAGCAATGAAAATTATGTCACCTCACTAATAAATGCTGGAACAATACGACATTCAAAGTAATAAATCAACACTTCATTCAATTTATGCCTTTAATCATCATTCAATTGCTTATAAAACAAAACGTTTGCTGCACAAAAGGTGTTAATAGCAGGGGATGACGGTAGCATATAGGGTTAGAAGGTTAGCTCTAGGCTAAGGTTAGTCAGGTTAGGGTTTGATTCAAAGTGTTGAGAGTTGTTTGTGATTAAGGTCACTTCAACGCATGAGGTCTCTTTAGATCAGTGCCTTAGGTTTAATTGAGTCAAATAGTGGAAGACGCAAGAGCTGAAGGAGGCAAAGGTAAGTAGGTCAAGGACTAGAGGGAGAGGCTTTGGAGTGTTGCTAGAGCAAGGCCCCAAAGTTGAAACCCTAGGGGAGAGAGGTTCACCTTGGTGTAGGTAAACTAGGCCTCGGTGCTCTCTCCTCCTTTCTTAACTCAATGGCAAAACGACTGGCTGAAAGATAGGCATAAAACCAAGACTAGAGGGTTTGATGGAGCAAGGTGTTGCTACAACAAGGCCTTTTCAACAAACCCTAGAGAAAAACGGCCCTAAGTGTAGTAGACCTAGGCTTAAGGTGTCTCTCTCTTCTTAGCTTACAGGAAGTACGACTAGCAATAAATGAAGAGGGGAAGGGAGTGTAGCAATGGCTAGGCTCTCTCCTTCTTCAAATGGCTGAAAATTTTATCTCAATGGGGACATGAGACAAGGACCTACTTGTGTGCTTGTCACCTAGGGTTTTGTTCAGCAAAATCATAAACATATGCAAGAAATTAAACTACAACCATTCATTCAAGAAGTTTTGCAGAAAAATACTTACAATTCACCAAGAAGAAGCAATGCAAACCCTAGTTGTAACACCTTCCATTAAGAGAAAAGCCAAAATATGCCAAAATAGTCCTCCTTCAACAAGTGTGCATCACTAAATTAGCCAAAACCCTAGAATAGGGTGCAAATTTCAGACCTCACCAAGTGGTGAGTGAGTTGTTTCTAAAATGAAGGTGCAAATCCTTCATTTATACCATTCCATGACCTAATTTTACATTTTAGGTCATGTAAAAAAAACCGACAAGGCCAAAATACTAAAATCATACTATTTTACATTAAATTGTCAAATTAAAACCCTAATCAAGCTGAAAAGAAGTAATGAGCCCCTTTAAGGGAGACGTCAGCCCCTTCTAGGGCAAATGGGACATCCTGGAGCAAAACGTTAGCCCTCCTTGGGCTTCTCCAACCTGCCACACGTGCCAATGCTACCTAGTCTACCTCCCAAGACGTCCATGATGCTGGATGACGTCATGGTCAAGATGGTGACGTCCTAGGGCTTCCAAGGCCAACGTTCCATTGAAAGAGGGCCATCCCCCCTAGGTCAAGCTCTGCCAAAGTGCCTCTGGTGAAACGTCCTCTTCTTTTCTGGTGCAAAGCCCCTAATCCATCTCTATCTTGTCTCTGCCCCCTGATGGGGTCTCAACATCCACCTGATGGGCTCTTCAGCCCCATGGAGGTTTGAACTGATCATCTCCCCATGTGTACCGGTCCAAAATGGTACCTGTCCATCGGGCATGGTCCTGCACATCAAAAGCTACGCCCTCCATGGGCTTATCAGTCACAGGGATCATAGAAATGTCAATCACATCTCATCATCAATATTATTAAACATGTGCATAAAATCCCTAATACATCAGTTAACAACTCAAAGATGTTACACAAGCCTACAATACAAGTTTGGAGAAAAGGACAAGGAGTCCTATTGGGCTAGTGTCCACAGAAGAAGGAAAGTTCCCGGAAGAAACCTCATCCAATCCATGTAAGTGGGTGATGTGGTCAGGGGATGTCTAAATATGTGGGTGCAGTGAGGGCCAAGGATGCAAAAATGTTACCTGTGGGTGCCTTTGTAGAAGGCGAGCTGTACCTGTTATGGATGCATTTTGTCCAAGCCCATTCTTGCCTTTTATTCTTCATATTTTTATTCTTTTATCTTTTATTGCTTTTTGTTCAAGAGCTAATCAGGGGACACTGCCCTGGCGTGGTAACTAGTGGTGACAACGTTACCCACAAGTACTTTCACATAAATGATAAGGTTGGCTCGTGATGAGACCCCCTTTCCCTTGGCCATGCAACCAAGAGTCACTACCCTGGCATGGTAACCAGCTGGTGGTAATGTCATACTGCTAGGTACCCATGGACCTAATAGGTTGGCTCGTGATGAGACCCCCTATCCTCTGACTAGGTCTTGTTTTATTATTTTTACGGGTCCCTCTTGTTTCTTGTTGAGAAGCCTTTTACTGCTTTCTCAGGGATCCCTGGGTGAAGCATCTCGAGGTTTTATTCTTAGGCTTTTATCTTTTACCAGCTTGCTTTTACCTTCTGGGCCTTTAGCCTTCCCACGAGATAAGGTGCAATCCTGAAAATAGGTCAACCCAATGTTTGGACAAGTGGAATGGGATAGGTGAGCGGGAAACAAGATGGAAAAGTGGTGCCATGATGGGAGCGGACGATGGCTTTCAGAAATCCCCCCAAGTGGCAAACCAAAACCTTCAGACACAGGCTTGCTAGGGCACCCTGTCAATCCCCCCATACATGGTCAAGTGGGCAAGTGTAAGATCCAAGCAATTGTTAGAAATAAAACTAATCAGATTCATGCATTCAATGGTTTTGATGATCAAAGTGACACATACCATGATACCCGGACCAATTACCTCATGGAGCAAGAACCTTCTTTGACACAGGACCAAGCCGATGGTGATGGATGCTGCTGTTGCTGACAAGATAAAGATGCTGGAAGAAAGGATAGTTGGGCCCTCTAGGGCCAAGCTAAAGTCAATCCTGCTCTCGGTACTCCATGTCTAGGACTTGTGGGCCTCGAGACATGATCTCCTAGTTATCTCTGAAAGTTGGGGATAAGAGGTTCTAAAGGACTTGCTTTGCATACGAAATCTATCTAAGAAAAGGTTACTGTGCTCGGGGGTGGCATGTGTAAGTGCCTATGGTTGGGTGATAATGATGTGACATTGTCTATCGTTAAACGATCATTACCAAAATTTTAACAGAGGAAACCCTAGTTCATGAAGAATCCACCATTAACAAGACAAAGCATCCATCCACATCACTCCAAAGGTGCTCGTAAGACATCCATAGCGAAAATAAGAGAGAAGAATACAAGTAGTAGTGATCTCATAAGTGAGTGAGTTGTGTTTGATCCAAATGAGTGCTAGCCTCATTTATATGAGGTAACCCTAGCGCAAATGTCCACATAATGATCTAAATATCACTCCAAAGGTGCTCATAAGACATCCATAGCGAAAATAAGAGAGAAGAATACAAGTAGTAGTGATCTCATAAGTGAGTGAGTTGTGTTTGATCCAAATGAGTGCTAGCCTCGTTTATATGAGGTAACCCTAGCGCAAATGTCCACATAATGATCTAAAACAACAATAATCCATGATACAAGTGGGGCCGACCCCTCAAATAGCCTTTAACAATGAATACTCGTGTTAATACACCATAACAATGCCCTCCTAGGCCACATATGTGGTGACATTATGCTCCAAGAGGGTGCGTGAAGCCTCCAAAGGCCCCGTCTTGTCATCCAAGAGGTGCAAGCAAGGTGGAGGGTGTGTCTCCTCATCAATGGTCATGTCATATCATCAAGCCATCAAATGGTGCCCCAATGGAAAGCAAGCCCATCATCATCAAGTAAACAGTAGCACATGACTTCATCATCAAGGAGCTCAACGTCCATGGTGGGAAGGCCAACGTCCAATGTGGAATGATCATGCATGACCTCTCTGAGTTAGTGTCCAAGCATAACCAAGTGCAACGTTCTCCATCAAATGTTGAGTAAGGTATGGGGTGCACTATCCAAGGTGTGGGCTTTCTGCCCATTTTCCTGCCATCATGACCATATATGTCAAAGGAGAGCTCATTTGTCCATCATCCAAGGTCTAGGAGGTGTGAGAGGATGTATCTGAAGGAGGTCAATCACTAGGTGACCCAACGCTCTACATCACACATGCTGTATCTTGTACAAAGTGCACAACGTCCTGGGGTGAAAGCACAAAGACGTCCTCCAAAGACCATGTCAAGTGCACCCAAGTCAGTCAAAACCATGAACTCAAGTAAAACCAACAATCACAAGGGGCAATAGTCTTAAGAAGCATACAAAGTAGGCCATCAATCAATACAAAAGCCAAATGAAAAACTCTCATTGGTCTCCCCTTCAAACTTCACACAAGCTCAAGACTTTATGCAATTTGGCAAGTTTAGGTATGGGAGGACCATCAAAGGGACCTATTAGGTGTTCCAGTACCCAAGTAGAGAGATATTTCCCAGAAGAACCCATCAAAGATATGTAATGAATTTGAGGTGGTCATAGGGTTTACTTCTAGGCATGGGGTCATTAACACACAAGACAATGTATGGGCTCACCTCCATGAGTGCTTTTGTAGAGGGTGCACTTGGCAATTGAGTAACCCTTTCGTCGATGCTTTTTGCATTCCAAACCCCTTATTTGCCTTTTTCTTTATTTTTATTTGATTTGCGAGTCCCCTTAAAAAGTTTTCAAGCATAGCATTTCCTTTGCTTTTATTCGAGATATATTCAAGTCCTTTTCGATAGATGAATCCATTTATTCGCATTAGGACTAGGGGCGATCGCGATTAATGAGGGGGTATAGCTCAATTATGGACTATGGATTTTAGTTGTCCTCATTATCCCATTTCTTTCTTTTTATTAGCCAGTTGCAATCTACCTCTGGGCCTTTAACCCCTTCTTCTCATAAGAGAATGAGGTAAATGCCTTTTTGGTGTACATGTAACCACATTACCCAAAAGGTGGGAGAATGAAAGGATCAAGGATGGAAAAGTGGTAAGTATGATCGGGAATGGTACGTTACCCCTTTCAAGGAACCACCATTAGTACCCCTTTTCCCCGGGAGTGACAACACGGGACTAGGATGCCTAGGATGGCCACCAAGGTGAAACAAGGAAACATGCATAACTTTTGAGCTCATGATTCATTATCCAACTTCAACCTATGATCATTACTCAAATGCCCAATGTATTAAATATGACACTTTATATGAAACAAGGACTAATGTACCTCATAATGTGCTGGCCACCATCTCTTGATGAGCCTTGCCGATTGAGTGCGATGAGCCATGCTGGTGAGGAAGAGGCATTTGAGGGGGTTGCTAGGCCGATCTCTGTGGACATGCCGATCATTATCAATCGTCGGGATCATTGTCTTCATTGCTGGCCATGAGACATGATGTCCTCTAGTTACCCCTAGGTGAGAGGAGGTAACAGTACCAATTAGTTTGGCTCATCACGTTCTATAGATAGACACTCCAATAAACATGGGTACACTAATCATGCACACAACTTACATGGAAGAAGCCTTGGTGCAGAAGGCAAATGAAGTAGCGCGTGAAGATGTGTCACAAAAAAGTTAAAACCATTCTAGTATAATGCTGAGAAACATGAAAGCTTATTAATGGTAGACACAATGGTAGATAATCACTTTGTAAAGGGAGAAGGCATCAACTAGGTGACAAACATAGATGATCATGTTAGTGAAGTCAAAATGACGGTCAATGATTGAAGAATGGATTGGTGATTGATGCTCTAGACTCCTAGAAAAGAATGGGTAAGAATGGGGAGACTTGTGTGCCCCCTCCATAGATTTGGGTTAAGGATGGCAAATCAAAGTAGAGTGGAACATAAAAGAATGTTAATGTCATAAGAAGTCTATATAGTTGGACAAAGATGCTTAGTTGATTTCATGGTAATTCCTCCATATCTAGAGTCTTCAACTTATTTAGCCTTGTTAGGATAACTATGGCCGAGAAGAGTTCGAACTATCTTGATTGGGGCAAATACACTGGCTATGGAGCAAGATGGAAAGTATTGTTGATTGATGTAAAGAGACAAATAGCTAGAAAAGAAGTAGCTTCATTAAGTATGCGTAGTAAAGGTCTAGATGAGGTGGAGGAATCCCAATCAAAGATCTCCAAGGAGCAATGTAAATGAGTTGATGGGGTACTAATGTGTGAAGAGCATTAATGCATATTGACCTATATAAATAGGAAATAAGTCAATGATTTTTCCTCACCAAAAATCAAGCATTCTCTCTCTTCATTTAATGCGTAATATCTTTTGTAATTGCAATGATTCTTTCCATAAATATAACAAATGAAATTATTATGTTACCCAAGGCTATTTGATATTTTTCGATATGGATTTCCTTCACATACCTTTAGTGCAACATACAAGTAGCTGAGTCATATTTTGTTGACATAGCTGAGTCATATGAGTAACCAATCTGGATAGTGTTGTATAAGTAATTGTCATACATGAGCCATATGAGTAGCATTATATGAAAAACTAACATGTTGGGCCATAAGAGATGTTAATTTACTTTTCATTTTTTTTGAATTATAAGTTACAGGATGATAAACAATCCAGAACAATAAATTTGCGAGCCAAGACTGAATTTCGACTGCATAAGAAATGGTGATCAACATCAACGGCACTAAACACGTAAGCTTTATCTGCATGGGAGGTTTGTTGTTGAGCATGTTTGGCCCTCTTACTTGAGATACCCAGTGCAAAAGTGTTCCACGGGGATGCATCCCTAGAGGTGGCAATGCCTACCTGACGTTCCCTGTGCAGCGGGGATGGGGGTACAGGTTGTTTATGTTCTCTGCCATCCCATATTTGCAGGGGATGCTATGGGGTCATTCTCTGACCCCAGAAGGGAGGCTTCTGTGGCATCTAATGTCCTGCCAAAGAAAACAACCATGAAAAAGAATTGCAATGGTAAATTGTTGCTTTTGTGGTTAGTTGTGAATAGCATTAGTGAACTGAGAAATACTGCTCCAATTGATGATTTTATTTATGGTACTGAATTTATAACTTTCTACAATATTATATCTTGCAGTATTATAAGTTATTTTGCTTTGTATTTATAAAATTGTAATATTGTAATACTGCTATGACAATGCGTCAGATTTATTATGGTTTTGCGACTGTCTAATTAATCTTGTTTTGTGTTTATTTGCGATTAATATTGCTAAATAGTCGATGTTTTTAATTTTTTTTTCTATATGTGGGGGTCTCATGTTGCCCAGCTGTACCTTGTGCTGCCCCCTATAATTTGGGGGTTCTCTATAGCCGTCCCCAAAACTCATCTGCTTGTGCCCCCATCCTCGAATAACACATCAAGTTCCTTCAGAGTTTGATTACTCTGCGTTGCGTGCTTGCAATTTTGTACAGTATTTTGATCTTGCAGTATTATAAGTTATTTTGCTTTGTATTTATAAAATTGTAGTACTGCTATCACAATGTTCCAAAATCATAGTCAAATTTATTATGACTTTACAACTTTCTAAATAATCTAATTTTGTGTTTATTTGCGAGTAATATTGCTAAATAGTTGATACTTT
>WSFP011577309.1:0-10594 GCA_009831015.1 Picea engelmannii
GTGGCACACATACTATGTGTCCACGTCCATCCAAGTGACATCATCATGACTCACTACTTCGACAATGCCACCTAAACAACCTTAACTTAGCCTTTAAAGCTCTGATACCATATTCTAACATCCCCGACCACCAATAGGTCGGGAAATGCCACTACTTTTGTAGCTCTATTGCTCTATTATGATCTATGACAACTCAAGCCTTAAACTACTGGGCTATGACACATAGAGATACTCGTGGAAAAACATACACATCCATATAAACATAGAATGACTATTCTACATATCTATAACATAATAATGCGGAAATAACAGTAAGCCTACACATGTAACATATACAACACATACAGGCGATGCTCATCAATTACAACATATGTACCATTACATAACATGTAAATGAACATAAAAGTGGTACTTATGTTTTATTAGAAGACCACCAACTACATGTAGAAATTCCGCGAACCTCCCAGCCATATACCACGCTGCTCATCACGCTCAGTAGTGGGTCACCCCTGAGCTGGGACTAAACTCCACCCAAGGCAAGGGATTCCTAGACTAGGCTAAGGTTAAAGGAAAACTGCACAAAGCAACCATACAGATTCTCTCCAGGAGCCTTCTTATGCCCACTACTCACAGACTCTCATTCCCGACATGCCTTTTCCACCCAGGAGTATACACCTTCACAAGAACAGTCCATTGATGCTTCACCTCCCTCTCTAGGTCTCGGAAATATGCCAGATTAGGTGTTGGAATCTCTCTGGGAGAAACCACTTCCTAACATACTCTCTCACCTAGAGAGAGTTTCTCATAGGCTTGACAACCTGCCTCTTCTACCACAGATTTGACAACCCGCTTCTTCAACACATTCCTCGACTCAACTCTAGTCAGGTGAGGACATCAGTAACAGTTCAAGACTCATTCACACAGGAATGACAAAAGGAAACAAGCCAAACTCAGTCCAGGAACTATGTGGACACAACAACCCACATTTACGACACCACATGAATCAGACAGTAACATAATACCCGGGCTTCACAGAAAATGTGTCTCAGTCCAACGATTCTCACTGGTTTCAGGATGCGTGACTAGAGGACAAAACACAAGGGGTCAAGTGTAGAGGCAAAACGAGTTTAGACTGAGGGTGTATCTGCTTCTCAAGAAAACATTATAGGCTTCGAGTTTCAAAGCTGCGTGAGGCATACCAAGATCAAACCCATTGGCCACAAAGTTCAGACAATGGACGACCGAATGGAGGATGAATCCACGTGGGGGTTGGAAGAATGACTCATGACCCCCAACACAACTGACAATTCAACTTTTAACTGCATGCGCCCAGGTCAACACTTGTCTTCCTAAATCCGCATGAGTTCCACTTAACACACGGTCCCTTTACATGAACTTAGGACAACACTCAACATGTCCACCTTAGCCTTCAAGAAATAATAATAAATTATTATCCCCTTTAGAGGTAATCCCCCTAGCTTAGCCCCTAGGCCCACACACTTAGCCTCCTCCCTTACCCAACCTAGTGGAAGCTTAATCCCCCATCACTCTTTCTTCGTGGCCAGTCTGCATGTAGCGATGTTTTTATTTTATTAATGACCTGCATAATTACATATACAAAATCAGGCTCCTGGCCTTTAACACCTAGGCTCTCCGACCTAATCACCAAATAAGCCTCCTAGCTTATTATACCTTGGCTCACGAGCCTACAAACCATGTTTACAATTTATAAATACAATTGGGGCTCATCCTTGGGGATATTACAGTGGGAGATTGCCTCTTCGATGCATTTCAAGTTATATTGCATTTTCGTTATTCCTCGACCGAGGTGCGCAATGGATTGATAGTTAATTTCATGGCCTGTTTAAAAAATGGTGACGTTGAGGCATTAGATTCGTATCAATATGAATCGGCATATGATTTTCTTATCATTCCTTTCATCCTGGCTAGTCATTCCTTTTAGCTTGGCTAATATCCTGACCACATTCATGTGTATGATGGATGATATATTTTGGCCATTTACAAACTCCTTTGTGGTTGTATATCTAGATGAGATCCTCATCTTTACCAAAACCTAGGAGGAACATTTGAATCACATTAAACAAGTCTTGGGTACTTTGCGACAACAAAAGTTGTATGCCAACTTGGAGAAGTGTTCCTTCGACATGTAGATAATCCAATATTTAAGATACATCGTTGATTAGCAGGGTGTTCATGTGGATCTAGACAAGATCCAATTCATTCATGATTAGTCATCTCAAAGACATTGACCGCGCTTCACAACTTCTTGGGCCTTGCCAACTTCTACCACAAGCTTATGTTGGTTTTCTCTCATATCGCTTGGACCCTAAACCAAGTGACCAAGGGTGGAGTAAAGGCCAAATTTGTTTGGGCTGCATCACAACATAAAGCATTCGAGGATTTCAAATTCCACCTCTTCTTAGCACCGATCCTTATTCTATCAGGCATGCAAAAATCCTTTGAGATTGAGATAGATTCTTTAGATTATGCTATTGGTGCAATCCTCACTTAGCACATGCATCTGGTGGCCTATCATAGTGAAACACTATTTGATGTTTTTCACAAATACCCCACCTACGATAAAGAGATGTACTCCATTGTGCAGGCATGTAGACAGTGGAAGCATTACATTATGGGGAAGGAAACAATCATCAACACTTATCATAGAACTTTACAATTCATGAAGACATATGGAAAGTTATGGAAAGACCACCATCAGAAGTGTTCCATGCACCTACAAAAATTCCACTTGAACATCAAATACAATAAGGGAAACACAAACCATGTCACAGACTACCCTAGTCGACCCTCGATTGTTGCTATAACTATAGTTCTTAACTCCTATGGGAATGTGATGTTCGGGTGGCAACAATTATACAATTCTGACTCTGAATTTTCTACCACCTATCAGACATTGAGCACAGAAAAACCAGTTCCAAACTTCCATCTCCAAGATGGACTGATATGCCATATGATACACCTATGCATTCCTTCAAGTGAGCATGAAAATATAATTTGGGAATCTCATTACAGTCATATAGTAGGACACTTTGGTGTGGACCAAACAGTGGTCGTACTTCAAAATCATTTTTATTGGACAAAGCTTCAACAATATGTTTGCAAGTACATCAGATCTTGCACTAGCTACACCATTTCCAAACCTTCCATCAAGAAAATTTGGTTATACACCCCTCTCCCTACTCTAGATAGGCCTTGGAAATCCATCTCCATGGATTACATGTCCTCTCTTCCTTCAACCAAGCATGGGAATGACCGTGTCTTCGTGGTTGTGGATCGATTATCTAAGATGGAAGTTTTTTCACCCTATAGGAAGAGCATCATAGTTGATGCCACCACTAAGATATTCTTTGAATGTGTTTGGGTTCATTTTTGGCTCCCACGGACCATTATTTCAAATTGAGGCAATGGGTTCCTGAGTACTTTTTGTCCCATCCTATGGTCGATGATGGACACCATTTAGTTGAACAAATCAACTGCCTTCCACCCACAAATTGATGGAAAAGTAGAGGTAGTAAACATCATGATTGTCCATATCTTGAGGATGCACAATTACAAACATCCACACACATAGGATGAGAGCCTTCCTTATGTTACACACAAACACAACAAATCCCTCCACATCTCTATTGGCCACAACCCTTTTCAGGTGTGCTTGGGGTTCCATCCACTGGCCCCCATTACAACTACAAAAGGATATTCCTCTAATGCTCAGACTGAGGTTGATTGAGAAACCAAATTTGTTGAGAAGATATATCACATTGAAAAACAAGTTCATGATATTATGTATAAATACAACACTAAGTACAAGCAGTGCCATGAACAACATTGGGTACCACACAAGTTTTCAGTGGGACATAAGGTATGGTTGCATTATAATAAAGGCCACCTCACATGACCCCATCAGAATCTCTTCCCACTTTGATACATACATTGCACCATCACCAAGACTGTGGGGTGATGATGCTTTTGAACTATTTTCCTTTTCCTTAGCTTCCACCTAGTATTTAATGTGGAACTTCTTTGACCATATTTTCCACCTCTCCTTGACACTTCAGTTGCAAACAAACACTTAGCCCTTATAGAATACAATCTTGAATTCATTGGATAGATGGAATTTAATGAGATCATGAACACCAAGACAAAGGGCACCTATCAACCGAACATCCAACTTTATTGGGTCGTCAAAGTAGGGCTACTTCTTCACCATGGAAAGTGGCTCACATGAGTCAGATTAAAAAAATGTTTCCCGGTATGATGAAGGAAATCGACGCAATGGGTACCATTCCTTCCTAAGGGGAGAGGAATGATCCAGGTAGATACTATTGGCCACCCACCTGTTCCACTAATTCAGAATTGTTCCACATCTTGGAAATTTTTCTATGCTTTTTTGGGTACCAAAATTCTGGGGGCGTTATAGGGACCTAAACGACATTTTCTTAGCACGAAAGTGCTTTCCTAATATCGAAGGTAGATTCCAAGCCGAAAATAATGTGTACTCCTTGACTAGACTTTTAAGACGAGGTATCGAGTGCCCAAAATGGAGATCAAATGCAAACGTTGTTGTAACGTCCCCGACCATCAACCCACTCGTCGGGCAACGCTACTACGCGAAATAACACTTATACTTATATTTATAACATGCATATTAAATCTAATTAACAGATTTAACTAAACAATATAGAGTAATCAAAAGATTACTGCTACATACAAAAGTAATGGAATTAACAATAATTCATAACTGGAACAAAATACATGATAATATTACTAGCATCACAGACATGTATTTTAATTGAAATTAATACATGCATATACTTATCTTTGAAACTATAGTAACTCCACCAACCACGTGCATACCTTCCACAAACCTCCCAACCTTAGACCTTTCTTCTCATCACGATCAACAGTGGGTCACCCCCAAGCTGGGACTAAGCTCCACCCCCGGGCGGGGAATCCTAGACTATGTTGGGGTTATAGGAAAACTGCATAGAGCGACCAGAAGGATTCTCTCCAAGAGCCTTCTTACGCCCACTACTCAGGACTCCCATTCTCCACATGCCTTTTCCACCCGGGAGTATACACCTTCACAAGCACATTCCATCGGTGCTTTACCTCCCCTCTGGTCCTCGACAATAGGCCGGATTAGGAATTCTCAGAGCTCTGTAGATGGTGCTGGAATCTCCCTGGGAGAAAACCACTCCCAACAGACTCTCTCTCCTAGAGAGAGCTGCTCACAGGCCTGGAAACCTGCCTCTTCTACCACAGGCTTGACAACACGGTTCTTTGACCAGTTTTCAACTCAATTCCTGCAAGATCAGGATAACAACAACAACAAATTTTGGCTAACTCATGGGTGATAGAAACAACAAGAAAATAGGGTATGGAAATCATAAATGACAACAGGCCACTAAAACACAACACGGTTCAGATAACACTCATTTTAAGGATGCGTGACAAGCAATTCACGGAGAGGCCGAACACCAACTCAACAGTTCCGACATATGGTGTATCAACTTCTTAAGAAAACATCACAGACTTAAGGTTTTAGAGTTGCATGAGGCTTACAGAACTCAGATGCTTAGATTCTTTGGTTCAGACGACAAACTACCAACTGGAAGACGAACCCCCTCCACGACTCAATGTTTGGGTTAAATTGCATGTTCCAGGGCCGACACATGTCGCCCATGAGGCTGCATGCACTCCATCAGCATGTGTTCCCTTTTGCACACGTTCCCCCTTCCAGGAACTTAGGATAAAAACATACATTTCACACCACTTTGGAATAATAATAAATTATTATTCCCAAGGACTTAAGCCCCTAATCTTAGTCCCTCTTTCCAACCTTTCAGCCCCCTTTTCCCTTAACCACTCTGTGGAAGGTTAGTCCCCTATCACTCTTTCTTTGTGGTCAATCTGCACGCAACAATGTTTAATCTTTATTAATTTTCTGCATATTACACATACAAAAACAAACTCCTAGCCTTTAACACTTAGGATCTCCGGCCTAATAAACATATAATCCTACTAGCTTATCAATACTTGGCTCACCAGCTACAAACATGATTTACAATTCATAAACATGATTACAACACGGCTCGTCCTTGGGGATATTACAATCCCCTCCCCTTATTTTTGCACTGTCCTCAGTGCAACTTTCACACAACATCAACAAGTTTTTCAAAATCTTCATAAAGATGTGGGTATTCTTCCTGCATAGCATCTTCATGTTTGCAAGTCGTGTCCTCAGAACTGTACTAGGTCCACTAGACCTTTAGAAGCCCTATGGCTCGATTCCGAAGATGTTTGCTTTTCTGGTCCAATATGTGCACAGGATGCACTTGCAAGACACCTTCTTGCTCCACCTGAATCACATTCCAATCGATTACATGATTAGCATCAGGTATATATTTCTTAAGAAATGAAACATGAAACACATTATGTACATTCATCGATGCAGGTAATGCAAGCATATATGCAACTGGCCCAATCCTTACTAGGATTTCAAATTGCCCACAAAATCTGGCTGCCAACTTGGCGCAGTTTCCCAACTTCAGGGAACTTCTATTAGCTTTTACTTTCAGGAAAACATGGTCACCCACTTTAAACTCTCTATGGGTTATGTTCTTATGAGTATAACTTTTCTACCTATCTTGGGCAACTTTCAAATTATGCTTTATTTTTAGCATCTATTCTTCCATTTCCTTGAGAAAATTTGGCCCCACTACTACCCTATCAGCTGGATTATCCCATCTTACTGGAGTATTGTACTTTCTGCCATAATGTGCTTCAAATGGGCTCATCTTCAATGATGCTTGATACCCATTGTTGTAGGCGAATTCTACCAAGTGTAGGTAGTCTTCCCATTTCGATGGTTTGTCCATCACATACATCCTTAGTATGTCTTCTATTACTCTGTTCACCCTCTCTGTCTATCCATTAGACTCAGGATGATAAGTTGTGCTAAAGTTCAGATTCGTTCTGAATCCTTTAAACAACGCCTTCCAAAAATTTGAGGTAAATTTCGGGTCTCTGTCAGACATAATTGTCTTGGGAATTCTGTGCAATCGTGCCACTTCCTTCATAAAGATATCAACAACATCCGTTGCCTTGTGAGTAGTCTTTAACATAATGAAATGGGCAACTTTCGTAAGCTTGTCCACCACCACCATGATTGAATCATGCTACTTTCCTGTTCTTGACAATCCTGTGATGAAATCCATTGTCACTACTTCCCACTTCCACTCAGAAATGGGTAAAGGTTGCAACAACCCTGTTGGGTGCCTATGCTCAGCTTTAACCTTTTGGCATTCCATACATCTAGCGATGTATTATGCAATCTCTTTCTTTATACCTGGCCAAAAGTAATGGCTCTTGACTGCTGCCACAATTTTCTGATATCCAGGGTGCCCTGCATAAGGCGCATTATGCATCTCATGCAAAATCGAAAGTTTCAAATCTTGGACATTAGGTACATAAAGTTTGTTCTTGTACAAAAGTATTCCATTAGTTTCCAATTTATAAATATCCACTTTGTATGGCATCTTACCTTGTTGTAGCTTTGCTACTAAATCCTTGTACTGCAAATCCGCATTTGTAGCTTCCAAAATTCTTCTTTTAATATCAGTTCGGTACATGCTAATGGCTGTAGCATGTAATTCATGTACTCTTCTACTGAGTGCATCAACCACTTTATTTTCCTTCCCTTTGATATGTTTGATATCAAAATCATACTCAAAGAGAAACTCCAGCCACCTACTCTGTCTAGTGTTCAAGGTTGGATGATCAAACAAATACTTTAGACCGTTATGGTCTGTTCTCAGTTCGAACCTCCTTCCCATGAGGTAATGCCTCCACTTCTTTAGAGCGTGTACTATGGCTGCCAACTCCAGATCATGAGTTGCGTAGTTCCTTTCGTTCTCTTTCAAATTTCTGGATTCATAACAAATTACGAATCCATTATGACTGAGGACTCCTCCCTGTCCTTCTTTGCATGCATTTGTGCATACCACAGAATCTTCATTCATATCTGCAATCCTCAGGACTGGAGCACTAGTTAACAGTTGCTTCAATTGCTGGAAGCTTCTCTCACAATCCTCTGTCCACTGAAACTTCTCCTCCTTCCTTTGCAAGGAAGTGATAGGGTGAGCGATCCTCGAGAACCCTGCGATAAAACTTTTGTAATAACCGGCTAATCCCATGAAGAATCTAACTTTTATGACATTATTTGTCACTGACCATTCTCTAATGGCCTCAATCTTCTTAGGATCTACAACTATCCCATCCTTCGAAATAATATGCCCCAGGTAATGGATCCGCTCCTGGTAAAACGAGCACTTGCTCAACTTGACATACAGTTGGTGCTCTTGTAGCACCTGCAATACCATCCTCAGATGCTACTCATGCTCTTCCTCTGACTTGGAATACACCAGGATGTCATCCAAAAAGACTATGACAAACTTGTCCAAATAGTCCGTGAATACACCATTCATCAGGTACATAAAAATAACGGGTGCAGTTGACAACCCAAATGGCACTACTATGAACTCGTAATGACCATACCTTGTTCTGAAGGCGGTCTTGTTGATGTCTGTATCCTTTATCCTTATTTGGTGATATCCTGACCTGAGATCTATCTTCGAAAATATCTTCGCATCCTTCAACTGATCGAAGAGATCATCACTCCTCGACAGAGGATACTTGTTCTTAATAGTTACTTTGTTTAACTGTCTGAAATCAATACACAACCTCAATGTTTCGTTCTTCTTCTTCACGAACATGACCGTGGCTCCCCAAGGTGACACACTTGGGCATATGTACCCCTTCTTCATAAGATCTTCAAGCTGTAATTGCAACTCTTTCAACTCTGGCATACTCATTCTGTAAGGAGCTTTCGACACAGGAGCTGCTCCAGGCATCAAATTTATAGAGAAATCGATATCTCTCTTTGGAGGCAGTCCGAGTATCTCCTGAAATACATCTTCAAACTCTTTTAGTACCGCATGATCTCCAATCTTTGAGACTTCATCCAAAGATGCTTCCTCCACATGGGTTGCAAATAATTGACAACCTTTTCTGTAACACTTGTTCAGCTGCATCGCTGAGATTTCTCTAATAGAAACAACTCTAAGAATTCCTTGGATTGTTTTATGATCTCGTTCCTCATCCAAGAAAGTGAAGGTCTTGTTACGACAATCCAAGATGGAATGGTGCAACATAATACATGATAATATTACTATCATCACATACATGCATTTTAATTGAAATTAAGACACATGCATATACTTATCTTTGAAACTGTAGTAACTCCACCAACCATGAACCTCCCATCCTTATACCTCACTTCTCATCATGCTCAACAGTGGGTCACCCTCGAGATGGGACTAAGCTCCACCCCCAGGCAGGGAATCCTAGACTAGGCTAAGGTTACAAGAAAAATACACAGAGCAACCGAAATGATTCTCTCCAGGAGCCTTCTTATGCCCACTGCTCACAGATTCTAATTCCCCACATGCCTGTTCTGCCCGGGAGTATACACCTTCACAAGCACAGTCCATCGGTGCTTCACCTCCCCTCTGGGCCTCGACAACAGGCCGGATCAGGAATTCTCAGAGCTTTGTAGCTGGTGCTGGACTCTCCTTGGAAGAAAACCACACCCAACAGACTCTCTCTCCTGGAGAGCACTCCTCACAGGCCTGGCAACCTGCCTCTTCTACCACGAGCCTGACAACCCAGTTCTTCGACCAGTTTTCAAATTAATTCCCGCAAGATCAGTATAACAACAACAACAACAAATTTTGGCTAACTCACGAGTGATAGAAGCAATAGGAAAACATGGTATGGAAATAGGAAATGACAACAGGCCACTAAAACACAACACGGTTCAGGTAACACTTGTTTTCAAGATGATTGACAAGCAATTCACGTAGAGGTCGAACACCGACTCAACAATTATGATAGATGGTGTATCGACTTTTCAAAAAAACATCACAGGCTTCAGGTTTCAGAGCTGCATGAGGCTTACAGAAATTAGACGCAGAGATTCCTTGGTTCAGACGATGGACTGCCAAATGGAAGACGAACCCCCTCCACATCTCAATCTTTGGGTTAAATTGCATGTGCCAGGGCCGACACATGTCACCCATGAGGCTACATGCACTCCATCAGCATGTGTTCCCTTTTGCACATGTTCCCCCTTTCGGGAACTTAGGATAAAAACATACATTTCACACCACCTTGGAATAATAATAAATTATTATTCCCAAGGACTTAAGCCCCTAAGCTTAGCCCCTCTTTCTAACCTTTCAGCCCCCTTTTCCCTTACCCACTCTGTGGAAGCTTATTGCCCCATCACTCTTTCTTCGTGGTCGGTCTGCACGCAATGATGTTTAATCTTTATACAAAAATAGGCTGCTGGCCTTTAACACTTAGCCTCTCCGGCCTAATAAACACATAAGCCTACTAGCTTATTAATACTCGGCTCACCAACCTACAAACATGATTTACAATTCATAAACATGATTACAACAGGGCTCGTCCTTGGGGTTATTACAATTGC
>WSFP011577310.1:0-10594 GCA_009831015.1 Picea engelmannii
AGGGCACTACAAGAAGCAGTGTAGATCCAAAGTTGAGAAAAAGAAGGGATCTGAAGAATCTTCTTCTACAGAAGAAAATACCTCCAAGGAAGAAGGAGGGGATGTGTACTTGGCATCTTCAACCACACATGAAGATCATGAGGCATGGTTGATTGACTCGGGTGCATCCTTTCATATGATTCCCCACAGAGAGTGGTTCTGCGAATATGAAAAGTATGATGGAGGTAATGTTTTCCTAGGTAATGATTCGACAACCAGAATCATAGGAAGAGGAAGGGTCAAGTTGAGACTCATAGATGGAAGGATTAGAACACTACCTGGTGTTCTACACATCCTAGTTATGGCCATAAATTTGATTTATGTAAGCAAAATGGAAGATGCAGGGGTAAAAACAATTTTTGAAAAGGGAACTTGTAGGATGGTTCGAGGAGCAATGGTGTTGATGAAGGGAGTTCGGTTTGGAACTCTGTATAAGTTGCTAGGAAGAACTAATAGTGATGGGTGTAATAGCTCCATTGTTCCTGATATTGGAGTTGAAGAAGAAATAACTCCTATAGTCTCTGGAGAAAAGGTTATGTTATGGCATCAAAGACTGAGGCATATCGGAGAGAAGGGTCTTCGACTACTACACATTAAAGGTATGGTTGAAGGTATGTCTAACTGCTCTCTGGATTTTGATTTCTGTGAACATTGTCTATATGGGAAGTAGAATCGGGTAAGATTCCCCTTTGGTGCAACGAGGGCGGAAGGAATTTTACAACTAGTTCACAGTGATGTTTTTGGACCTGTGTCGGTCCCATCATTGGGAAAATATGTGTACTATGTCTCATTTATATATGACTTCTCGAGGAAAACTTGGATATATTTCCTCAGAAAGAAATCTGAAGTCTTTGATAGGTTTAAAGAGTTTAAGGCTCTTGTTGAGAATCAAACAGAGAAAAGAATTAAGGTGCTGAGAACATATAATGGCGGAGAGTTCTGTGGGAATGAATTTGAATAATTATGTAAGAAGTGTGGTATAGCAAGGCTAAAGACTACTCCATATACACCTCAACATAATGGAGTTGCAGAAAGGATGAACAGGATGTTGATGGAAAAAGCAAGGTGCATGCTCAATGGTGTCGGGTTAGGGATGGAATTCTGGGCAGAGGCAGTGGGTACTGCATGTTATCTGGTCAACAGATCACCCTCATTAGCATTGGGTGACAAGACTCCACAAGAGGTATGGACTGGTAAGGAACCTTCTCTCACACATCTTAAGGTATTTGCCTGCGATGCATATGTTCATGTTCCAAAGAAAAACAGGAGTAAGCTAGATAAGAAGGCTAAAAATGTATCTTTATTGGATATAAAGATGGTCTCAAAGGTTATAAGATTTGGAACCCAGAAACTAAGAAGGTAGTGTATAGCCGAGATGTGGTATTTAGATAAATGAAGGATGTTGTTAAACAGGAAGTCCTACCAAGTAAGGAAGAACCAGAGAAGATAGAGTTTGATTTAAAGGATGATGAAGTAGACTCTATAGAAGAACATGAATCAAAAGAAGGAGATCCTCATACTCCAGTATTGAAGAGATCGGATCGAAAAAGAAGGCTACTGGAAAGGTATAGTCCATCTTATTTTCGTTCAAATTTTGCTTTGTCTATTATTGATGATGATCCTAGAACTATCAGGGAGGCAGTGGATTCATAGAATGGAAATCTCTGGAAAAGGGCCATGGAAGAAGAAATGGCATCTTTAGATAAGAATGAGGCTTGGGATCTAGTGGAGTTGCCAACTGGAAGAAATCCCATTGGTAGCAAATGGGTATTTAAAAAGAAGTTGAATGCAGAAGGAAAAGTGGAGAAATACAAAGCTCAGTTAGTAGCAAAGGGTTATTCCCAAGTTGAGGGAATTGATTTTGGTGAGATTTTTTCTCCTATTGCCAAGTTAACCTCTATAAGATTTATGTTATCTGTTGCTGCTGCATTTGATTTTGAAGAAGAACAGATGGATGTGAAGATAACATTCCTACATGGGGATCTGGAAGAAGAAATCTTTATGAAGAAACCAGAAGGTTATGTTGTGAAAGGAAAGAAGGAGTTGGTATGCAAGCTGAAAAAGTCCCTATATGGTTTAAAACAATCACCAAGGATGTGGTATCAAAAATTTGATACTTATATGTTGGGACTTGGCTTCACAAGAAGCAAAGAGGATCATTGTGTGTATTCTAAATTAATTGGTGATCATTTGATTTATTTGGTCTTGTATGTGGATGACATGTTGTTGATAGGAAACAACAAGAAGATTATCCAGGATGTGAAAACTCAGTTGTCCTCTAAATTCAACATGAAGGATCTTGGTGCTTCAAATTTCATTTTGGGCATGGAAATTAAAAGAGATAGAAAAAAGAGGAAACTCTGGTTAAATCAGAGAAAATATGTCGAGACAATATTGCAGATGTTTAATATGCAGGAATGTAAATCGGTCAAGGTTCCTATTCCTGTTGGTGTAAAGTTATCTGCGGATCAGTGTCCCAAGACACATGAAGAAGAGGAGGACATGTATCATGTTTCATATGTGAGTGTAGTTGGAAGTTTGATGTATGCAATGGTTTGTACTAGACAGGACGTTGCACATGCAGTGGGAGTTTTGAGCAGGTATATGTCAAAACCAGGGAAGGAGCATTGGACAGCAATAAAAAGGGTTTTCGGGTATTTGCGTGGCACTGCTAGCTATGGATTGTGCTATGAAGGAATACTAGGATTGGACAGAGTGGTCGATATACATGGCTTTGTGGATGCAGACTTGGCTAGAGATTTGGATCATAGGAGATCTACAAGCGGGTATGTGTTTAACATGTTTGGAGGAGCAATAAGTTGGATGGGCAAAAGACAGGTTGTAGTGGCACTTTCAACTACAGAATCTGAATACATGGTAGCCACTCATGCAATTAAGGAAGCAATATGGTTACAAAGATTGTGTTCAGGTATTGTGTTGGTACAACAAGTTGTAAGGATAGAGTGACAGTCATAGTGCAATTTTTATGGCAAAGAACCCTGCTTATCATTCAAATACAAAGCACATTGATGTTCAATATCACTTTGTGAGAGACATGATTGAAGAAAAGAAAGTATCACTGATGAAGGTGGACACTTTGAAGAATGTTGCAAACTCATTAAAAAAAATTGTGAGCACTGAGAAGTTCTCTTGGTGTAGAGGATCCATGGGCATTGTTGCCCTGGATTTTTGACTATGTAACCTTGTAACCCCTTGTATGCAAACAGAACAACAAGTGGGAGAATGTTGGGTATGTGTTATATTCTTTGCACGAGTAGTAGTGTCTGAGCATATGCGTCGGGCGTGCAAGGGGGTTAGAGGGGAGGCCGCTAGGAACCACCTTAGGGGGTGTAGGGGGGTGGATCCCCCCGCGCGAGGGTCCTGGGGTAGCGCCCCCAAAAAAAAAATTCTTCCTCGGTAAACGTGTCATGTATTTAGGTGGTTTTTTCAGCACATGGTTTTTGCCGATGGTTTTCTATTTCCAGCTAAGGAATTAGGGTTTTGGACTAATCCAGGTTATTGGGTTAGGGTTTTGGATGCCACTGGCTCCTATATGTATATTGTATTGTAAACAATGTAACACAATGAATGAATACAATATATGTTGGTTTTCCCAGTTTGGGTTTCCAGGGGAAAAATCTCTGTGTAATGTTTGTATTTTCCATTGTATATTTTATGTTCTTTTCTGAATTTATGTTTACAGTAGACATTGTACATGGTTAGAATTTACAATTTCAAAAAATAGGGGTCCCAGGTCTTGTGTAGGATAGACGGTCTATCGATTTGAGAATCCCTTGGTACACCAAAGTCTTTTTCTGCAAATTCTGAACCATTCAATGAAGAGAAATTGATTAGGGTATATAGGGAATGTCCATCAGAAGTGTGAAGCCTGTTTTTACAGCAAATTGTCAAACCTGAAAAGTTTTCAGAAAGTCTGTATGTTCCATTGAATGTCAATCTAATGGTCATTGAAGTCCAGTGGGTCTTCTCCTTATTGATTCAAGTCTCAGGGTTATACAGTGACAAGTATGTGGTGGAAGTCATGCTCAGTTTCCTTTTGACCTTTTTCAAGTCTGAGTCTGGTTTGTCAATCCATATTAACTTTGATAAATTCCTAGCTGATACTATTCATAAACAACTAGTGAATTCCCACTCCCTAAGGCTTTTCAGATACTATACTTATCTATTGAAACTTTTCCTAGAAAATAACAACAGAGAATTTCCTGAAGCAGCATTTGTGTCAACTAAATGCAAAATAATTACATTGCTCATCTTCATTAACAAAGTTATGTCCAGGATTTATAGTTTGATTTTCAATACTAGCCTTCCTAGATTTTTGGATGACATGAGAAGTTATCTACAACAAAATCCAAAGAACAAAGTGGCAGATTAGGTATTATTCACACATTCAACGGTAATCTGGGTTTATGGTTGTCATGAATCTCCTTACCTATTGCTTGTTTTTATAACTCCTAGAATCTTTTCCCTTGAATTCATCAGGTAGAGAATTATATCTGAAACATAGAATTTATTAAAGTTGCATACAACCTCCAACCTTAATTTCCCTTTTGTCATTAGCCCCTTTATTGTCAAGTCCATATCATGTTTATCTCAGGTTCAAGCAAAGCTCAATGAGTTTGGTTTTACACAGTTACAGGGAAGAAGGTATGATCCACACTAGATCATATCCAAAAGAAGACAGATGAACAAAAATTATCCTTATGAGCATGAACACGTTGAATTTTTTGATAGGTTGGTGAATCTAGAAGTCTGTGTTGATGTGGAAGCGACCCTACAATCTCCTTGGAAGTTGATGATTAAAGTTCCTAAAACAAGTGTTTACAACAAGAGAAGCATTCCAGAGGCTATGGACATTGATGACCAACAGACTATCAAAAAGAAGATGAAGATTACACAACCAGCATAGATAGTGGATTTAGAAGATGAAGAATCCAGGGATCAAGAAAATCTAAATATGGTGGAAAGTGGTACTAGCACTATAGAGATTGAAGAAGGAAATAAAATCCAAAGTGAGGGCAGCTCAAGAACCTTTTCCTGTAAGAAATATATTTTTGATAAAACATCGGGGTCAGCTTATGAGTCTAGGGAATATTTGGCAAAAAACTATGTTGAGAAGGGAAATATATCTTTGGGTGAGATTAAGGATTTATTCCCTGAAGTGGAAATAGCATCTTAGCATAAATATTCTTTGTTCAGAGTAAGAGATGTTGAAAATAAAACCTTTAACATCGCAGCTGCAAAAGAAGACAAAGTTTCTGAGATAAAGATAAATATGACAACATAAGTGCCCCAGACAAGGTCAAATTCCACAGGCAAACTAGTGACATGTTATATTCTGATTACTTGATTTTGAACTTGAAGAATTCAAAATTGCCATCTTATGCAGAAAAAATGGAAAGACAATTGAGGCAACAAAATCCATCTAACAAAGCTTGGAAAACCCAGGTTAAGAGGTTGGAGTCTGAAGGTTCCCAAGGGGTGAAGTATTCATTAGATGAGAAAGACAAAATGATTCAAACTTTTAAGAAGAGATTGACAATGCATGCTACAGAGCATCCACAAAAAATAGAATTGGTAGCTCTCAAACATGAAAAGACAAAACTTCATCAAGAGGCACTAGATTACAAAGCTAAGGTGTTGCAGCTAGAACAAGAAAAGGTGAAATGGTCACAGGAAAAGACAAAATTTCTAAATAAGGCTATGGTTTCAGCTCCTACTGCAAAAAATGGATCAATACTGAAGAAATTGTCCAGGCTATGTCACAAGTTAGCATGAAGGAAGGAGAAATCAAAGGACCAGAGGAAAGTATAGAGAAATTTAAGTAGGAGATGCATGAAAAATATGAAAGGATAGATCAATTTGAAAAGGAGAACGTAGTCTTACAAGAGAGAATAAATAAATTGAAAGTGAGGTTCAAAGGTAAAAGTCTGTTACAGGGGGTCAAACATATTATTTGGGACTCTACAGCTGTTGAAGCTGCCAAATTCAGATCATATTTGAATTTCATTAAGGATCGAGACAACATAGCCATTACAACCAGACATAAATGTACTTTTTTGAATGAAAACTTAGCCAAAAATCCATCAGAATGGGCCCAGAAAGCCATAAATTTACTCAACTTTGTTCCTACTACAGACCTTCAAGCCATTGGAGTTAAGGACATAACTACGTTTATTATTTGGGCTAGGAGGATTATCTCCAAACATAACCTTTTGAAATCGGTTCAAACTAAAGCAACACAGATGGAGCAGAGTGTACAAGAGTTTAAAGATTTATTTGAAGAATTGTTTATCAAAGGTCTTCCACCATTTTGGGATGGCAAGAGAAAATTGTATGACTAGGAAGAATACAATACTCATTTGACTCAGTGCATAATGGATCATTCTGAGTTTGAAACCATGGAGGAGAGTTTGAAAGGAGCCACTTTAGTTGACCAACCGATTACCGACTTTGAGATTCTGAATCAGTTCAAAACAGTGAAGCTTGGACTGCCAATCGTGTCATATGCTTCTTGATTTGAATTGGATATTTGATAAATGAGATGACGGATTATGAAATTCCTTCTGATTTGTAGTGGAAGGAAATAGTTCGGTTGGGTAAGACAAAAATCAGTTTTCCAGGGCCTAGTAGATGATTTCCAGATGTCAATAAAGGACAACAAATTATATGAAAGGTCGAAGCAGAGTTAAAGGGCGAAGAAAAGGACCTAACTATCGAAACGGACAAACCCCAGATTTTGTGAACAGATTCTTCCCTATTTTCGTAATCGGTTTCAAACCGAAATGATTCTTTCCTATTTTGTAATCGGTTTCAAACCGAAACAGTTTCTTTTCTATTTTAATTGGTTTCAAAATGAAACTTTTTCTTTCTGATTTTATTGTAATCAGTTTCAAACTGAAGGAACTGAGTTTGTATAAATGTTAGGAGTTATGAATGTATGGGGTGTTGGCAGAAGTGCAAGGGCACAAAATATAGCTATTCAGAACCTTAATGTAATTTTCTAAATCTGAATGGAATGCACATGCAGAAGTCTTGAACTTTCTACTAAAATATTCTAATGGAGGTGGTCTGATATTCGTCTTCTTTCTTCGTATGTAATTCATGTGTTCTTGATTTCATTTTCATTGTCTCCTATTTAAATTGGATATTTAAAGGTCCAGAATTCATCTTGTGATGCTCTCGAATTAAGCAATTTAAATTGTGTTAAGTTCTTTCTAACTAGGTCAGAATTCATCTTATTTGATGCTCTGGTGCAGTTATTTGTTCTCCTTTCTTATTACAGCCTGCAAATTTCAATTTATAATTCAGACTCATTACCTCATTTAGCCTTTATCCTCTAGAGAGTTCTACCTACCATTCATTGCTTTCATTTTTTTTCAGAATTTTTACTCCATAGCCCTAGGTATCCCTCCCTTTCTTGCTAGTGAAATCATAAAAAACCCTTTCAAAGCAATAAAAACTAGCCATCGACTTGTTAAACAAAACTTATCTGTTAGAGACCAAGTGACGGGAGAGAGCTCTCTCTAAGATGAGTAGGCTAGTACCCAACTCCAAAGTGGTTTGTAGGTTACCTTTGTCATTTTTTTTCTCAGCCAAAACAAATTTACAAAGTGCTAACACACCATATTCAATTTATGTAGTAAAGTTAAACTAGAGAAACTTAAGTATCCATACCTTCAATGACATAGTCTGCTAGAGTCAATTGTTGTTGCCAATGCACAGTTAGCACCAATTTCTTTGCCTTACAGTTGATATAGACCATCTTCTTCATAACTTGAGATATGAGTGCATATCCTTTTTATTTGTTAGTAAAATAACTAACAAATGAATGTGAAAAAAAGACAACTATTGTTTAAATTGTGGCATGTATAGTATGGCTACATAAGGTACAAGAGTGTCTTTAGGTCAATAATCTTAACTACATCAACATACAATGCTTTGGATCGCATAGAAAATATCATATCTTTGAGCTCACTACAAAAATATCCTTACAACCTATGGCTCAAAAATGTTTTATAGTTCTTTGTTCACTATTTACCTTAGCTTGTTCAAGCTCCATTTTGTTCATTTATCATATCTCTCTCATATGGTTCATATATTATTTCATGCATATATAACAAGGGTTGCATGGCAGCTTAGTCCCTGCCAAGTAGATTTGGAAATGGAAATGATAGTTTGATTATGGCTCCTCCAGTTTCGTAACCTTTGTACTTGAAAGATCCAATCAGTTGGTAATTATGGGTAATTATGGTTGAATATGTGATCACCGAGAGAATATTTTAGGCAATTGTTGTATATTTTTTTAGTAAATGTATGGATATGGCATGTAAGTGAGAATCGTGCTTTTGTAGATGAACTTCCTCTAAAAAATAAATATAATATGATGATATAACAACAAATTATGAATTTTAAATTTTCATTTCAAGAGTAGCATGAAATGCTTAACTATGGTTTAATATGTGGTAATTGTATAATATGTGGTAATTGTATAATATGTAGCAATTGTATGGAAAATTTTTCCTTCATGGTCACTATCATATATAGTGCTTTCCTTCTGCAAACCAGTCTTTATATTGTAATCTTTCATTAAGTACTTAAGTATTTATGCATTGATGGCTTCTGTAAGGACTAATAGTGTTTTTAATATAATCATCGTAGTAAATATTATATGTCTCTCCTCAAATATTTTCATCATGATAGTAAAGATTATATGTGTTGTATGTCTCACTAGTAAATTTGGGTCATTTTGCGACGGCTATTTCGACGCTCTTGCGACGTTATGTTGTGGATATTGCGACGAATCTTGAGTCTCTCAAACGTTGTTTCATGTGACGTGGAAAGTTCGACGAACTTGAATTAACGTCGCAAGAGCAATGACCGTAGGGAACTTGTCACAATTGCGACAAAAAAAAGAAATATCGTCGCCAATACAACTAAGTGAAGAATTCGTCGAAAGAGAGACACAGTAGGGAAATCGTTGCACACTCAACAATATAGGCAAAGTAAGTGAAAACATTGTGATGAATCAACTATCGAAATGTTTTTCGCTATTGCGATGACAACATGGTATATAGCAACGAAATCACTATACAATTTTTGTGGTTTATATAGCAAATTCGTCGCAGGATTTCTATTGTGCATCGAAATTGTGACGATAACTTTCGTGGTTTATATAGAAAATTCGTTGCATGATATCTATTGTGCGTTACAATTGCGACGACAACTTTCTTGGTTTATATAGCAAATTGAGTGTAGGATTTCTATTGTACGTTGAAATTGCGACGACAACTTTCGTGGTTTATATAGAAAATTCATCGCATGATTTCTATTGTGCATCGAAATTGCGACGACAACTTTCTTGGTTTATATAGAAAATTCATCGCAGGATTTTTGTTCCGCGTTGAAATTGCGACGAAAACTAATTATTTAAAAAATAAAAAATATATATTTTTTGGCAAAATAAATAAAATTTTATTTTTGAGCAAAAAAAATAAAATTTTATTTTTGAAGATAGGGGGCATGTATTGGAAGAATATTATAGGCTATGAAGTTCATTATATTCTTGAAAACATTTCACAAAGGGAAATTCTTTGAAGTAAATAAGGTATGGGTAGATCGCTCTGCATGTGATCAAGCACCATCTAGTTTGATTTCAAGAGTACAAATATGGAGTGTCACATCCAATCAAGAGTTACCCTCATATATTTATAGTTAGTCTCTCAATTCATCTCAATAGGCCCTCATCTATATTCAAAAAATCAAGTATGCTAGAATAGAGAATTCCTTTTGTTGTAAGAATTATCTGAAGGTCTTATTTTCACATTCAAGGGGGCATTAACCTAGGAGGAAGAATGCTCCATTAAATTGGTTTTTTTATGGTTATACTAACACATCTATAGAAGATGTCTTGTCCAATAAAGACAAGTTCTAGTTGTAGAATCCCTTAACATAGTGAAAAGAACATATTTTGATGAATGTTTGGCATAGGAGAAATTCAATGAGTCAACCAAAAGATATATATGTAAAAGTATATATTTGATATGGATCATATGTTATTAAAATAGATAACTTATACATATCAAATATATTTTTATGTGTGATCTTTACTAAACATATAAGTTATAAGGTTGGCTAAGCTCATCACGAGAGGCATTGAAAAACAAAGGCTTCTCTATTCTACTCGAAATTTTTAGGATTTTTATGGCTCCCTAAGAAGGTTTGTCTCTAGATGCATTCATGGATTTTCATCACAATTGGTTTTATTAATATTTAAATATTATCCACATTCCAAATCTTGTGGGAATCTTTAAAATGAAGGGTCATTCCATTTATTGGGAATATTTAGAAATATCATTCTGAGTCCAAATCTTGTGGGAATCTAGTTGGGCAAGGCCATTGTCTTCTTATTTGTTTAATGATTTATACACAAGACTAATTTCCTTGCAAACTTACCTTTCTAACATTATTTTTTATGACTACATGAGAAATAGTTCACATTTGGGAAAAAAATCAATGTCATAGAACGTTTATCCAT
>WSFP011577324.1:0-10593 GCA_009831015.1 Picea engelmannii
AAACCCTTCACCGATGCCTCCGGATCCAAAGGAGAAAAGGGAAGAAAAGGAGAGAAATGCACATACTGTCACAAAGGATTCCATTCAGAATCTGCATGCATGCAAAAACAAATAGATCTAATGTCTCAGGTACTTCAGCAAAAAAACCTTGGAGATCGCACCCCCGAGGGTGCAAAGAAGAATAATACATAAGATCCAAATTCCAAGAAAGACAATTCTATCCATGCCTTGATTGCCATCAACTCCTCTCCTGATGCTTGGATTGTAGATTCAAGAGCATCACATCACATGGATACCTCAGAAGAAGTATATTCTTCTTTGGATGCATGCAAAGGTCCTCCCATTCTAATGGGGGACAACTCTTCTGTCGAAGTCACCGGAAAAGGAAGGATTGAACACACCAATGGAAGTTTCGAGAATGTGCTGCATGTTCCCAAGCTTTATGTCAACCTTCTCTTTGTGTATCAAATGACGAATTTTGGCACTGGAAATAGAGTCATATTCACACCAAATTCTGTGGACATCTACGACATGCAAACCAACTCTAGGGTTGCAACTGGTGAGGTAAATCATCAGTCTAGATTGTATACATTTTCTGAATTCATTGAACCTGATTCTGCTTTACTGCTTACTCATGCTGATGAAAGTAGTAGGATATGGCACAAAATGTTTGGACATTTGAATTTCAGATACATGCAAAAACTTAGCAAGCATAGATTAGTTGATGGTCTACCAGACATTCATTTCTCCAAGGGAGTATGTGAGGGATGTGTTCTCGGAAAACACCCTTAAGAGAAATTCGACAAGGGAAAGTCTCAACGAGCTTCTGCACCTTTAGATCTGATCCACAGTGACCTCATGGGTCATTTTCTGCATCCATCGATAAAAAAAGTGAGGTTTGTTCTCATTTTTGTTGACGATTTCTCACGTTTTACATGGATCTACTTTCTTAGGAAAAAATCCAAGGTCTTTCAACACCTCAAAGATTTCAAAGCTTTGGTTGAGACACAGTCTGAAAAGAATATCAAAGTCCTCCGAACTGATAACGGGGGAGAGTATGTAAATCATGAGATCCATAATCTTTTCCATGAGGCAGGGATTCAATTGCAACATACAGTTCCCTACAATCTGTAGTAAAACGAAGTTGCTGAGAGGAAAAACAGATCTCTAAAGGAGATGGAATCTTGCATGTTGCATGCAAAGTCACTACCACAAAGACTATGGGTCGAAGCACTTAATTGTGCAACATACATCCAAAATAGATCTCCCCATAGATCTATCAAGGATAAGACCCCCTACGAGGCTTGGAGCGGCCTCAAACCGAAAGTGACCCAATTTCACATTTTTGGTTCTCGTGCATGGGCTCACATTCCATCTAAAAAGAGGAAGGCACTTGATCGACAAAGCACTGAGTGCATTTTTGTTGGATACCCTGACGGTGTGAAGGGATATCATCTTGTTGATATTTCCTCAGACCAACTCATCATTGAGCGTAGTGTCCAATTCAAGGAAAGTCTCTGGCATGTACCTTTGCAACCGTATGCAGACACCTTCACTCTTCCACCTGCCCGAGATGATGAGCATGCACATGTAGACTCTTCTTCAGACGAGAGTTCTGATTCAGAGGAATCAGATGATTAAGATTAAGATTCAGATTCAATACAGCCGGATGTAGATTCAGAGCATCCAGATGCAGTTGCAGATCCAGAGTAGAGGCCCAAGTGGACACATACTACTCTTCTGGATGCAGGGGATCGCGTAGGTGATCTAGCTGATACTAGGAGGACTCGATCTGATTTTGAGGAGCCTCCTATTGCACTCATTGCCACTGAACCATTGCCTTCCAGGCATATTTTCTTGGTTCAGTCTTTGAATCCACAGTCTTATGGAAAGGATGTTGGAAATCCCTTTTGGGAATCCGCCATGCAAGAGGAGTACAACTCCCTCCTCAAGAACCAGAATTGGGATCTAGTTCCCCTTCCTTCTGGGAGGAAACTTGTCATATGCAGATGGTTCTACAGGACCAAAAGTGAAACGAATGGACATATCAATAGATACAAAGCCAGGCTTGTTGCCAAAGACTTTCAGTAGGTTCATGGTATTGACTATGATGAGACCTTCGCTCCAGTAGCGAAGATGGATTCCATATGATTGGCACTTACCATTGTGGCATCCAAGGGATGGGAAGTCCATCAGATGGACGTGAAGAATGCATTTCTTCATGATGATATATCTGAGGATATCTACATGGAGAAGCCCCAGGGATTTATGCAGGACTCATCTTTGGTCCGTCGACTGAAGAAGTCATTTTTTGGCCTCAAACAGGCTCCAAGGGCATGGTATGCCAAGATGGACTCCTACCTGTTGTCACAGAACTTTGTACGTTGTAAATCAAACTCGAATGTATACATGCTCAGGACAACTGCTTCACTTCTAATTTTAGTTATGTATGTCGATGATTTGTTGATCACCGATTGCTTGACTTCAACGATTGTTGTAGTCAAGAGGATTCTTCATGACAGGTTTTTGATGATGGACATGGGTCCGATACAATTCTTCCTTGGACTTGAGATCAGTCAAGATGCATCGGGCATAAAACTGTCTCAATCCAAGTATGCATGAGATATCCTTGAGAGATTTCATATGACAGACTGCAAGTCTGCTCTGACTCCTTTCCTATCAGGATTCAAACTTGAGGATGGCGGGGAGACTCCACTGGTTGACAACACATTGTACAGACAACGAGCGAGGAGCTTGTTGTATCTCACACACTCCAAACCAGACCTCTCCTATGCAGTTGGAGTAGTTTCCAGGTTCATGCAGGAGCCACATGAGCTACATTGGAAGGATGCAAAGTGTATCCTTCGATACATACAGGGCACCATCACCTTTGGGATTCATTATGAAACAGACTCTACATTAGATCTCATTGGTTTTACTGATTCTGATTGGGTTGATGATAGCATTGATCGCAAGTCCCCATCTGGTTACTCACTTAGTCTTGGTTCTGAGCCTATCTGTTGGAGTGAAGGACACAATTGCCTAGCAACTGTAGTTCTTATTTTTACATACATTGTACCTTGAGCGGGGGGGTTCCCATGAGTTTTTCCCTCTTTCGTCACTTTATTTTTAGTGTATCTTTTGTACTTGGGTACCTAACATGGCCTCGTTGCCGGGACCCAATCTTTATTTTCACCATAGTGATGTTTAGGGGGGTTGTTGGAGTTACTTCACACACACCTAGGATTTATTTTTCCTAATGTTATTCCTTGTTTATTATTCATAATTAGTCATTATCCAGTCTCCTATATTTTAGGGGAGAATATTCTCTTTCAGTTGACACTTCAGTTTGACTAGTTGAGTTGAGTTTAGATGTTGCATTGGGATCATCACCATGCAACATTGGGATCATCACCATGATAATTCGACCTTGCCTTGGTATCATCACCAGAGTGGTGCATTAGCCTTTATTCCCTGATTTAACTCCTCACTAATCTATGTTCAGCCAATTAACTGAAGACGAGTTGACTAGTTAACTTAACTAGGTGGCAGTTCACTCTTGTAACTGCCTAAGAGACTAGAATATAAGGTGGAAATTCACTCCCATAACTACTGGTGTGTGTCCAGATCACTCTAGACCACCACTATGGTGCATTGGTTCACCTCAAGTCAAACTCATTGAGTTATACAGAGTATATCATGAGTAAATTATTCATTATTCATAACGGTTAATGAGAATTCTTTCGTTATTTCTCTCCTTCTTCTTCTTTCTCCAATTCTCTCTGCAAATGTGTGTATTATTGTTTATCTAGATCTATTATGTGTAGGTTCAACACATTTACATCTCTTAGTTTGGTGCTTCCTTGCTTTGTTGCGCAGTTGAAGTCGTTGTAATGTCCTCCTTCTGAAATTCTTGTCGGCATTTCTTAAATATTTCCTTCTCCTTTTGTGTGTCAAACTACTTCCTTGGTTCGATGTTCTTATTCACCCATTGGTGTTGTAATGGATCTTGTTGAACTATGGCATCCCCTGTTTTATCTCCTCCATGGGTAACTATGTTCATGTTGTGTTCTTCATCCCTTGCTTTGGTTGAGATCCACTGAACATTATGGTTGTTCTGGTTTCTCTTTTCCTGAATCTTTACTAGTAGTGTCGGACATTCTTCTATATCATGGTCTGATGCACGACAATACATACATGTTGCTGGTGGAAGTGGACATTCCCTTGCATAATGTCTGGGTTGTTGACAATTATGACATACCATTGGTCCTCTACCTCATCCAAAACCTCCTCTCGCTCGTCATCCACCTATGTAGCCTACTCGATCTCCTCTCAGCGCAATGTACTGAGGCACCTGATTATACTGCGCGGTATTGTACTAAGGTTGTGTTGTGCTGTATTGTGGTTGCACGGTACTATATGGTTGTTGCGCAGTATTATACTGTTGTTGCGCAATGTTGTATGGAGCTGGGACTTGATTAAACTGTGGTGCATCTTTCCCAGTCATCATTTCTTCCTGCACTCTATATGCATCTAATGTCCTTTCTCTCATCAACTCCATAGTTCTACAATATTTGTCATCATGGTCCACTGACTTGGAAAAGTTGCAATATGAACTCTTTGGGATTGTCTGTTATTTTTGCATCATCGGGCAGTGATATGGATCGTGGCCTAGTTTCTTACAGACTTCACACCATAGTCCTCCTATTGGTAACGAGTTTGGTATTTCGGTTGCCATATACAACACGAATGTTGGACATTCGGTCTTGTGGTGTCCTTCCGTCCTGCATGTAGTGCACCAAAAAACTTCCCATTTATCCTTATTATTATTCTGGTTGAGTTGGAATGTCAAGTTCTTCAAATCCTCCTTTAGTTCTTCGATAGATGGATTTGTCTACTGATACTAGTTTTCTTCCAATTGCAGGTTGCCTGCAGAGCCTCTGCCTGTGTTTGAAAATTTTGTTGTCACAGTGGATATTTTAAGTGTGGGAGCAGTGAATTGGAAAACAAGTGTCAATGCTTCATATCAGTCATGAGATATTTTAACTTCCCCTTCAGTCGCTTGAATCTCTGGTCAATCTCCCATACAGATTCTCCCAGTTTTTTTCTAATTTCGATCACCTCGTTCATATACTGATCTTCTGAACTCGACTTCTAGAACTCGTTGATCAACAATTTCTTGATGTATGCAATTGTTCTGGTTGTCCTTGATGGATTGTTTGTAGATAAGATCATGTACCAGTCCAGTGATTTATACCTTAGTGTAATCGCTAGCTGTGCTAGTTTAGTATCTTCGTCTGCAATCTATTTTGCTTCCCAAATCTTCTCACAGATGAACAAATTTTTTTCTGGGTCCTTGAACGATTATCCTTTAAATTCTGGTAACCTGATGGTGGGATCATGTCTTGCCATTCTGAATGCTCAACTACTACCTTCGCACGATGTAGATACTTGACTAGTGCTACATAAACAAGCTCCTCTAGTTTTTTCTCCTTGTGTAGATGTACTTCATGCTGTCTGACTTCTTCCAAACTTCGCTTGTATAAACGATGGTGTTCTCTTTGGTGTATTAGTCGCACATGGGTTTATGGGTTCCACACTAACATTAATATGGATAGCATTGTTGCCTTCTCTTCCCGTTATTGGACCTCTTGTCTTCCTTTCATATGTTGCACGCAAGATTTCCTCAATCTGCTCAACAACCTGGATATCCTCTACCTCTTCTTCGTCACTCACCAAGCCTTCCCTCACGACTACGACTCTCTTCTTGGTATTCACATTGTATTGGTAGGGTACTCTGCTATGAATCTTCCTAGTTGTCTCCAAGATCCACCTAATCTGGTCATCATCCATCATGATCGGGTCCGAGGGTTCCTCCTCCTTCCCTTTATCCTTTCCTCCTTCAATTTCTCCTCTTTCTATCAGTGCTTCCCCCCTTCCCCCATGCACACATGGAAATTTAGTTGTCTGATTCCATTGTCATTACACCTTTGTTGTATAGAAATATCTTAATCGAAGTATACAATGATCTAATGTACCTTCCTCGAGGTCCTTTTAGAAACTCTTTCTCCGCTACGTTGTACACCTTCTTTGTATCTACCGCAAACTCTATTATAAATCCTACCACAATACTGTCTAGCCAAAATTCTACTGCGCGGGTGAATTTGTTGTTCAGGTGTTGTAAATGATCAATCTATACTGGGGTCCACTCTAACTGTCAGATCCAGTTCATTGCGTGGTTATCCTTCATCCTTAGTATCCACTCCTACAATAAATGTGGGAAATCACAGAAAAAGACTTCGTGTAAATCAATAAACACGTATTTATTAAGATATTTACGGGGTGTTATTCTAGGGTTTCAGTTATCTTTCTGTGAAAACTCCAACTCTTTTTTCCTTATCCAAATTTCGATCTCTTCTTTTGTGGGATTCCATGGTCTCAACATCCCCTTCTAGTGGCTCATTGCTCTCTGCCCTAATATTTTCTTGATCTGCCTCCGACAGACCTTCGACTTATCTCATCTACTCAACCCTCTTTTGTTCCTACCTACGACAATGGAACCATTTGTTGGTTTTAATTGTCTTATATCCTTTTTGAGTTTACTTACCCAGGGTTCATGTCTTATTCAGGTTTCCAATAAAGCCTCTAAAACTATAGACCCTCCTGGTAAACCATAAGGCAATACAATGCACAGGGTGCACCGCGTCGACTCACTTGAGATAGTCTTAATGGGTGGTTGCAATACTCAGGTGTTTACAACCTAAGATTGAGAGAGACATCTGATAGTGTGTACATGGAGTCCTACTGTAGCTTATTAACACAGTATACCATCATTCTATATTAATGCAAGAGATATAATGACTCATTCAATTAGCCCATTTATATCTACTAAAATAGTAAATAAATACATGCATTCAATCACATAACACAAATATTACCGTGGTTCACCCCCTAATGTGCTATGTCCACAAATATTTGGATCTTGGCTCTTTTATTATCGTTGTTCTGTCATTACAGCGCTGCGCGCCTTACAATTCCCTTCAGCTGGGCTGAGATCTAGTATGAGGCGGACTAGATCGCACCAGTCTCCTCAACCTGTGATCTAACCCTCAATATCTACCCTCCCCTAGCCTCTCTAGCTCAATAAATTACAAAAATAGGTCATACAACAAAATATTACATATCGATTCATTACAATTAATGACTGGTGTTTTTAATAACCCGCTCATTACAACAACTATCTCCTCCTTCTCGATACCTAGATACTATATTTATACGTTTCTGGCTCTTCAACCATTACAATACATTACAAAAACCCTAACCCTACTATCGTTAGGTATTCCATGCATGTGTGGGTGTTGTTCTTCCTTCCAACTGTCTCTTTCCTCGTGCATGCCTTCTTTCCCAAAATCGCCATGCTTTCCGCTTTGGTCTTCTTCCAACAAAAACCAACCTCATCCCAAGGTCAAAGCCAATCAAGAAACAACCACACAAGTAAGCCCACAAATATAAATCCATTATGAAAAAAAAAATTTAGGCAATGTTAACTACTCGAATCATTTACCCAATTGATAAATCAGAATGGGAAAGTCCTATGGTCATGCAAAAAAAAAAGCATAACCCCAAGAAGTTAAGGATATGTCTCAATTTCCAGGGACTGAACAAACTAACCATAATCGAACCGTTCCTCACGAGATCATTAATGAAGTCACATGGAATGAATGTTATTCTTTTATAGACGGATTCTCTAGATCCAATCAACTACCAATCACCAAGGAAGACCAAGAAAAATAACTCGTGTTTCTAAATTCAGCTCGTTTGCATAATGATTTTTGTCTTGAAGAATGCACTTGTAGTCTTCTCGATAATTGTGGTCAAAACGTTTCACGAATATATTTATAAAACTATGGTTGTCTACTTTGATGATTGGACAATCTACAACCTACTCAAAGACCACATTCAATGGCTAAGGATGATGTTAGATAGATGTCGATAGATTCATCTATCTCTGAATATTAAAAAAAATGCATCTTTGTCACTCTAATTGGTATTCTTCTTGGTCACATTCTATGTAAGGATCATATTAAAGTCGACATGGAAAAAATCAAAGTAATTCTTGACTTAAAGCCACTAGTGAATTAAAAAATAGATCAAAATATTCCTATTGCACACAAGATACTATCATAAATTCATACAACACTACTCCAAAATCACTTTTTTCGATTGATGAGTTGCTCCGAAAAGATGTCGAATTTGTATGGAGTCAAGAGTGTAATCAATCTTTTAAATGAATGAAATGGAAATTAGTGGAGGCACTCATATTTCAATTTCCCAAATGGTCAACAAAATTTCATGTACATGTCGATGCATCCAACATCACTATCAGATCACTATTATTAACACAACCATATGACGATATGCTCGACAACCTAAATTCTTACACCAGTCAAAAATTGAATAAAGAAAAAAGAAACTACTCGACTACATAGAGAGGGATTACCTATGATTTTTTCTCTTGAAAAATTTAGACATTATTTGTTGGAAAATCTATCACATTCTTTACCTATCATCAAGCCTTAAAATACTCTGTGAATAAGCCAATACATCAAGGAAAAATATGTTGATGGATATTACTATTCCAAGAATTCGACTTTGACATAGTCATTCGATCCAGTAAAAACAATGTCAGTCTGGATCATATATACCGACTAGAAACAAGAGAAGAACTGTCGAGGATAGATGATGACCTACCTAATGCTCATCTATTCTGGGTCAAGGCCACCCCTAAGGATTTAGAAGAAATTGTACAATTTTTGGAGGATGAGAGGGAACCTAAAGATCTTCCTAAAAGTAAAAAGAAAATTCTAGAGTTAAATGTAGCACCATTTACTCTCATGAAATGGATACTTGTATAAACTAGGACCTGATGATATTAAGGAGATGTGTTATGGAACATGAAAGAGAAGGCATAATGGATGAAGCTCACATTGGCCTTACAGGCGACCGTTATCAAGGTGACACAATAACATAGAAGAGTCTTTAGGCAGGCCTTTGGTGGCCAAATTTACATAAGGATTATAAGATAAAAGTAAAACAATTAGGCATTTGTCAGCGGATGGGTCAACCCCCGTGGAAAAATGAGATTCCTTTGCACTCGATAAACCCTAGTTTACCATTTGAAATTTGGCCCATCCAATTTGTTGGCCCATTTCCAAAGAGATATAAAAGAACATGAGAAAAATACATCATCACTACAGTCGAGTATTTAACAAAATGGGTTGAGGTAGAACCGTTCAAGTCATGTACAAAGGAAATTGTAGCTCAATTTATATATGAAAATATAGCGAAAATATTTGGATACCCCTTATGTAATATCCCTAGGCTGAACCCAATTGTAAATGTAAAATGCAAATGTACTTAAGATGGTGAACTGTTTGATATCATTTTTTATATGCACCTTTCATGGCATAGTGCGCGCATGTACTGCATAGTAAATGATGAAGTGTGCACATTCTAGGATACCGCGCGCAACAACTTAAGTGCGCGTGATTTTGAGGGCAGGGAGCCTTTGTGTATAGGTCGTGTTTTATAGGCTGGTGAGCCAGTTTTGTGATGAATAGGCCGGAGAGCCTAGATGTTAAAGGCCAGTGAGCCTATTTTTTTTATATGTCTCATAATTAATGTAAAATACATCGTTGCGCGCAGACCGACCACAATAAAAGAGTATGTGGGACTAAACTCCACTAGTTAGGGAAAAGGGGGGCTAAAAGTTAAGGAAAAAGGGCTAAGCTAGGGAGCTTAATCCAAAAAGGAATATTATATTAATATTTCTTAAGTATAAAGTATGGATAATTATTTTATCATAAGTTCTAAGGATGGGGACAAGTGGGCCAAAGTAGCTCCCAACATGAATAGTGTCAAGTTGGGGACATGCATACATATTGTTTGGACTTAGTGCATTCCTTCAATCATTCAGTCATCCATTCATCCATTTCGAGGATCACTCACTCACACAGTCAATTGTCCTCTGTACCTTCCTATCACTGTACTTGAACCTATATCCATAACCATACCTACTTGTGTATCGGGTTAGCTTGGGATTTGGACTAAAGAAGTGGGTTCTCAGGCCCGTGGGATATTGAAGAGGTGGGTTTTCGGGCCCGTGACCAATCTCTCTAGGTGAGAGAATTGATGGGAATTGATTTTCGAAGGTGCTAAACTGCAGCTACAAGGCTCTGAGACTTCCTGTCTGGCCTGTTGTTGAAGCCTGAAAAGGAAGTGGGGAAACCAAAGGACTGTTGAGCAGAGAAGGGGCACACTTCCTGGGGTGGGACAGGCACGTGGGGAATGAGGGACTGTAAGCTGTTAGTTTGAATTGGCACCTGTGAAAGAGTCTTTCCTGTTGTCTATGATCCATTATCCTGGTTAGGAATCCCTTTAACTAGGTGGAGTTTAGTCCCATCTTGGGGGTGACCATTGCTGAGAGTGATGAGCAGTTTGGTCTAAGGATGAGAGGTTTGTGGAAGGTCTGCACGCAGTTGGTGATATTCTTACCAAGATAAGTGTCAATTGTGTGATAAATTTACATGCTGC
>WSFP011577337.1:0-10593 GCA_009831015.1 Picea engelmannii
TAACAACACAGTGCCCAATAAGAGGTCAAATGACAGGCCTATTGGGCAGCCCATAGAACCTCAAAAAATCTTCATGGTATCAGAGCTTAAGGGCAACATAGTGGCTGATTTGTGAAGCAAACAGGGGGCATATTTTAGAAGGGAAAATATCAGATATGTTGGTTGTTTTTGGACAACAAGTATATTATTCTAAACAGTGAGAAATATCATATTTGAAAGTGCCTAAAATCGAGTGCCTATTGGACATATTTACACAGGTTGAGGAGCCTCATTTTCACACTTGTGATTGGTGTGTTGGAGGCTAATTTTTGTTTTTCAATGTTGCTCAGTTTTACTTGGTTAGAGTGTATCAATTTTAGCATTAGATGGAATCCTTGGTGGTGGCAGGTTTAAGGGTGGAGGATAGGCTTGATGGGGTAAGCAATTGGTCTTCGTGGAAGGAAAGGATAGTGATGTGTTAAGTACCTGAATAGATCTAAAGATATACTTCAACAATAAACCCACAATATCAACAAGAATAATCCAAACCATTCACCAAAACACTGAACACAAGAAATAGTCAAAACCCTTGAGGTAGGGTAAGACCATATATTAATTCTTATGGAAGGATACAAATCCTCAAGCAATCCTTTCTTATACAATCACGATATTCTTCACTATGTCCCATTACATTGCTTACATTTTTTTATATAGCTCTCTCTATCTCCTAGGAACCTTCTAGAGAGTCTTCTCACATTTATTACATCTAACTACCATAGTGGGCCTTTATTAATATAGTGGACCTAGTCCACCTTACATTGAATGAACACATTCTCATATATTAAATGACTTCCACTAATAATACATAACCACATTCCCATTGGGTACCTCCCTAGGTATACTACATTCCATCCTCCTTCACATGTTTCGTCCTAGAAACACTTGAAGAAACCATACGATATGACCAGCTAAGTAATGTAGTCAACTGGTGCCAAGTACGACCATCCATCCATTCCAATGGAAGTCGAACATGATGTCCATCTGCTACCTTTCCACCCTGATCTTGATCTACATTATGTCGGTGTTGCCATGTGATTAATTCTCTAGAATGATGACATCCTATAGTGATAGTAGGCCTCCATGCACCTCTTGATCGGTTTCCTTTCTTGTTTCCTACTAGCGCATAAATGTGTTGATGCACACGCCCTTGCCTTGATGACTGTTGTGTCTCTATATGATGTGGATGATGATATACAACAACTGTAGGAATGTGTTCTTTTTTTTTCAAATCTACAACACATTGTGCTTTTGATTCAAGGACCTCCTTAGCTTCCCTATTATGTATTTCCCGTGGTTTTGCTTCATCTCCTTATGTAGACCCTGCCGCCAATTCATCTTCGGACTCGACAATAACTTCTTTGTTGACCTTCGTGGGCCCATATTTCTTATTAAGAGACATCCTGTAATGTGATTTTCTTTTTCTTGTACCAAAGTTTTAGAAACCAATAATCTGATCCCACTTGTTAAGTACCTGAATAATCTGAAAATATACTTCAGCAATAAACCAATAATAAACAACAAACCATTCACCAAAACAATGAACACGAGAATGTAGACAAAACCCTTGAGGTAGGGTAACACCATATATTAATCCTTAAGGAAGGATAACACTCCTCAAACAATGTTTGATACATTCACAATATTCTTCACTATGTTTCACTACATTGCTTACACTTCTTTATATAGCTCTCTCTATCTCCTAGGAATCTTCTAGAGAGCCTTCTCACATTTATTACATCTAACTACCATAGTGGGCATTTATTAATATAGTGGACCTAGTCCACCTTACATTGAATGACCACATTCTCATATTAAATGACTTCCACTAATAATACCTAACCACATTCCCATTAGGTACCTCCCTAGATACCCCATATTATCTCCCTAGGTATACTACATGATGATTCTAGACGATGGAGAGTTATGGGAGATTGTGGAGAATCCCATTGTACCTCCTACATACGTGGTTCTCTTTGCTGAGTTTCAAAAACAAAACAAGAGAGCTAAGAGAACAATCCTAGATGCGGTGAAAGACCATGTGATTCCTCACATTACTGGTAAGGACTTCACATTTTAGATGTGGTAGTCTTTGTGTAGTATTATTGTTGCTTCCGTTCTCAGTAACACGATGGAGGTAACACAACGGAGATAACACGATTTATGGCAAGCTCCCTCAGCCCTTACGAAAGAGTCTTTGTTTTTTTGTTGTGACCAGATTGAAAAACCTTTTCATTTTTTGTTTCTCCTTGCCCTTCCCAGTCGGAGATTCAGTTGAAGCGAAAGGAGAGGCAAGTTGAAGATCCAGTTCCAAGTGCAAATGCAGATCGAATTCCAGATTGATATTCCTCTCTTGCGCGAAGCTTACCCCACCCCCATACGAAACGAACGAAAGAAGCCAATCTAGCTTATCAGAGTCGTAACTATTATCCCCATTTTGTGGGATAACTAAGGAGATCATGTTTCTATGCCCTCAGGTTGTAGATATGGAGTGTCGAGAGACTACATGACCAACAACGTCCACTTGCACATACAAAATCCTGGTCCATCACCACATTTGATCCATTGTCAACGCATCCACTACACCAGGTAGCTTCTGGAAGGTAGAAGGGTCTTGCTCCATGTGTTCCAAGTCAGGTATTGTGACAGGTAATCACCCTAATATTTGAGGCATTTAAGGATGTTGTATTTGAGCTACTTTTTATTATCGAGCGCTTTCTTAGACATTATTCCTTTGACATTGTTTCACCTTGATGAGTGTCATAGATTTCCTAGTAAGTGGCCAACCTTTGGGAAATATTTGTGACTAGGGGTCCCTTGAGGGGTTAAATCGTACCATTCCCAACCATACTTACCACTTTTCACTCATAATTTTTCCATCATATTATCCTCTTCTAGGTCCTTTGACTTTAGTGACCCACGAATGTCATGTACCTCATTTCATGGGAAGAAGGGGATGAAGGCCTAGATGGGTTGTTGTTGGCTAAAAAGATAAAAGCACATATATAGACCTTCCAGATGCTTCACCCAGGGATCCCCCGAGAAATAAATGAAATGCTTCTTTGTAAGAAAAGGGGTACCTACAAAATAAATGATAATGAATGCTTAAGGGATTAGTTGGAGGATGGGAGGTCTCATCATGAGTCATCCTATCATGATCATGGGTACTTAGCGGTATGAAATTACCATCATTTGGTCACCAAGCCAGAATAGTGTCTCTCAGTTACATAACTGAGAGAAAGGGGGTCTCATTACGAGCCAACCTTCTCATTTTCACAAGTATTTATGAGTGGCATTGTCATTATCTGGACACCACGCCACGGAAATGGCCTTCAACTCGTTCCTTAAAACATGAAAGAAACAAAGAATGGAAAGAAGATGGGCTTGGAAAAAATGTATGGAAAATGAAGGTACCACACACCCTCTACAAAGGCACCCATGAATGAGACAATACGAGCCCTTGTATGTCATGAAACTCAACGATCTATGAAGTCTAAACCCCTTCCACCTCATCATCCATTACATGACCTTGAAAGGACATCCTTGGGAGAATCCCGTACTTGAGGGCTTTGGCTTACCCAATAGGACTCCTATGACACGCCTCCCATACTTAAACTTGGTCAATTGTATAGAGTTTTAAGCATTTGTTTAATTTGATGAGGTAGTTTTGATGCACATGTTTAGGTGCCTTGCTCATTAGACGTGGTTTACACTTGTCATGATATCTTTGACTTGAGATATTTGGAGGGTGTACCCTTTTGTTTTGCAGGACCTTGTTAGTGGATAGTTTTGGAGGAGAAAGCCTAGCCTGGGCTTCCATGGGGCTTGAAGCACACAGGTTGGATGCCAAGGACCCACATGCCAGATCATGAGGATGTGCCGTTGGAGGCCTAGAATATGTCATGGACAATATGATGGCACAGACTCCCCCTCTCCTTCTCTCCTTCGGGGCTGTTCAACCTCCCGGTCTAGGATCGTTTGAACACTTGAGTCTAATTGACTCTTCATCTCCCTACCAAAACCTGATAAACATTATCACATGTCTCTCTTTCTCCAAAGTGCGGGTGCTCTTAACCCCGCAACTCTCTTCTTGGCCCTTCGAAGAAATTTGGCGGCGACACTTGTTCTCCGTGCCAGGCCCTTTCTATCATATGACCTAGGGCTATGTCCTAGGGTTAAACCACAAAAATCACTTCGGGATTTGACTTGTTCCATGGCATACAAATCCTATGTTCTTGAACTCCAAATCAACAAAATCAAATGGAGTGAGGATCAACGGTCCCCGCCCCTCCTTTAGATTGACGGCTACGATCTATTCAGACTCTGGCCTTCGGGAGTCTCTCACTGTCCCCCTCGGATATATCTTGGAGTACTACTCCTCCGAAATGTGTGGATCACTTCCACACGTCCCTTCCAGATCCAATGATCTGGATTCAAACCGCTCCTTGTGACTTTGCGAAGATTTTTGTTTGCTCTTGGAAAACAACTCGGAGCTCCAACTCTCGGATCTCTTGATCTCTTGCCACCTGTCTCCTCTTGATGATGGGTGATTCTTCCTTCCTTCGGGACTTTGACGAGTCCTTCCTCCTTGCTGACACTTAGCACTTTTTCTGCCCGAGACTTAGACTGTTCTCGGCCTTTTTCTGCACTCCTTACAGAGTTCTGTGCTAGTTCTTTCGAGATTTTGCTAGGCTCAAAACCTTCAAGGTTGTCGGTTCTCCTGTGTCCTACCACATAATTTCTAGTGCCCTCCTGGCTACTTAAAACCCTTCATCCTAATCTTGTAAGATGAACTTACCTTATCCTTGGCACACTCCTTGTGATCGCTTTAGCCTTCTGATGACTTCTCTCTTAGGCCTTCCAGAAGTATTAAGGAATCTCCTTTCTTTAGTCGATGCACTCTTGCAAAGCCTTCCTCCCTTAGAGTGTTCAACAACCCTAGGGTTCTCTCAACGTCTCCAACACTCCAAAATGTGTTGCTACTGTGCGCACTCGCACTAGCTTAATGCCCTCCTGGTAGAGTCTTACAGAGTATTCAGTAACTCTGCACTGTCCTTTCTCCCACACAACCTTTCTTTCCAAGGTATTCAACAACCTTGAAATTTCCTTTTGAATCTGTGAATTATCCTGGTGTGCCCTCCTGACAACTTCTCTTCTGACTCGAATGAGTTCAGACACACACTCCTTGCGTCGGCTTACAGAGTCTCAACTCTCTGTCGTGCACTCCTTGCACTTAGCCTAGAGAACCAGAACTAATTCAACACACTCACAGATAGAAGATCATAATTCTACCCCTGCAGGTGATTTCTAACATACATCTATAACACAAATTCATACAAACGATATTCACAATTAAACATCCATTATACATAAGTTGACAAACATGAAAATTTGTTCTTTTTCTATTAATGGTGGAATGTCCATTACAATATTTGAGACCGGACTATAACTGAGTCTCAGATCTCAACTCTCCCCTTAGCTACAATGATCTTTCATCAACTCCAGTAGCCAACAACCTCTACTGGGAAACAATACAAATATTTATACAAGAGGGGCTTGATGAGCTTCCCTCCAAGCTAAGCTAGTGGTGTCTAATCACCATTCAAAATGCCTAACTAATGAGGCAGATTACAATGATGGAAATCTGATCCGAATCAGATACAGATCCCTCCTACCGTCAACCACTTAATGGTGACCTCATCTACAGCTTGTGTGAAGTCACAACTTGGCTCTACTAGCCTGACAACATTAATTACCTTCATCACATTTTAGATTTTCGAAGGGAAATTGAGAGGGCGACGCCTCTCCCTTCCTTGAATGCACACCAATCATGCTAATCAGTCTGCGCATGCTGAGGTGGAGTGATGCTCCTGCATCATACTCCACGGCTACGAAAATTCATGAGATCCTTCTCATGAGCTTCCCAGCTCCATTGAAATCCTCTTGGATCCCAAAATTTCTCCTGGAGTTGTCCTTCTTCTCCTCTTCTTTTCTTTTGTTTCTTCTTGTGCATCTTCCCTGCTGCTCGTGCAGGTTCTCCCCTTTTCAACTTCTCCTTGTTGACCACTTCTTCCGTTGACCTCAACATCAACCTCCTTATCTCCTCTACGGCTTCTTCCAGTTGCTTCATCAGCTGGTTCTCCTTGTGAAGTCTACTCAACTGCAACTCTTCATGTTTCTCTATGGGTAGATCATCCAGATCTCCCATGCTGCTTTTATCCCCTGTGACGCTAATTGGCCACTCTGCTACTGTAACACCACCTTTCGGTTACCAAGGCTTAATCGCTCTTAAATAAAACTATAACACCACTTTGTATATAGCTCATACCGACATTATAGTAATAACATGCATTTAATCAAGAGATTAAATTAAACTCAGAGTAAACATAAGCTTTACTTCTATAATCAACAATCAATAGTATTAACATTAAATTGATATGCATAGTAGAATACATGATTAAACATCATCTGATACTTATCTTTGAAACAGTGGTATATTCCACCAACCACGTGCAGGCCTTCCACGAACCTCCTAGCCTTAGACCGCACTGCTCATCAGCTCAACAATGGGTCACCCCCGAGCTAGGACTAAGCTCCACCCCAAGGCAAGGAATCCTAGGCTAGGCTGAGGTTACAGGGAAAACAACACAAAAAACTGAAAGGATTCTTCCCAAGATGCCATCTTACGCCCACTACTACCAGACTCTCATTCCCCACATGCATGTTTCGCCCGGGAGTATACACCTTTACAAGCACAATCCATCAGTGCTAACCTCCCTCTTTGGGTCTCAGCAACAGGCTGGATCAGGAAGTCTCAGAGCCCGAAGATGGTGCTGGACACTCTCTGGAAGAAACCACTTCCTAGCAAACTCTCTCACCTGGATAGAATTGCTCACAGGCCTGACAACCTGCCGCTTCCAACAACAATCACCTCTCTCACCTGGAGAGAGGTCATACACAGGCTCAATCAAAACTTGCACTAGCCAATAAGCCACACGCAGTCCAATTCTGTGTGGCCACCACAGCCAATCGGAAAAACAAATACGATCTTCCCAAATAGGCTTAGCAATGGCGCAAGGTCTCACAGTGTTGGTTCTTGGGAACACGTGACAAACAATCCACATAGGGAATGACATGGGTTCCACAGCTCAGAATGGAGAGGGTGAACCCAACCTTTTCAAAAAGGAACATAGGCTTCTCGGCTTTCAGAACAGAGGATTTACATGGTTTTTCAGAGCCAAACATAGGCTTTTCGGCTCACAGGGAAGCACAAGGGTTCTCTGCAAGCTCGGGTCGGTCCTACTACTCAGAGCTCCTTACATGCTCAGGCAGTCGGGTGGAATAGGAGAAGAACCCTTTCACGGCTTATCTTGGTTGTTTTATTCGCATGCACCACGGTTGGCACTTGTCACCCATGGAACTACATGCGTTCCATTCAGTATGCATTCCTTCCCCTTTGGCAGTCCCTCGTCCTTTCCAAAAACTTAGGATAAAATGTCACACTCACATAATTCATGTGGCTTTTTGGAATAATAATAAAATATTATTCCCAAGGCTTAAGCCCTTAGGCTTGGCCCTTAGGTTCAACACTTAGCCCCTCTTTCCACCTTCCAGCCCCTAATTCCTTTCCCACTCTGTGGAAGCTCAGTCCCCCATCACTCATTCATCGTGGTTGGTTTTCACGCGACGGTGTCTATATTTATTAATGTGATGCATACATACAAGTACAAAATCAGGCCCTTGGCCTCCAACCCTTAGGTTCTCTGGCCTAACAATCACATAAGCCCACCAGCTTATACAAACTTGGCTCACCAGCCTATAACACATATTTACAATTCATTTTATACATCATATTTACAACTGGGCTCGGCCTTGGGGACATTACAATTGCAAACTCCAATTCCGCAGTCTCATCCATGAACTGTTGTTCAACCACCTCCTTTGACAGACTAACTCCTGTCAGTTCTTCGACTGGTCCCATTCCATCTTCCTCCAACTACAACTCATGCTGGTATGTCTCTTCTTGCATGTCTATATCATGGCATCCACCTTCTAGTTCCGGACTACTCAACCAATCCTCCAACCTCTTCAACTCCATATCCCATTGAGTGAGTGACTCAACTGGGTGCTCCTCTTCAGTTGGGGCAGACTTCAGTATATTCTCCTACTCCTCTATGACAGTCTCAACTTGTTGTCCTTCTGTCACATCTGCAACACCTGTGCTAGCCTCTCCTCGACTGCTTGGCAGGAATATCTTGACTCCCCCAATGATCATAAAACTCCTCTGACCTCTCTTCTCTGTGAAAAAAGTTTTCAACTTCTCATCATCTTCATTCACATGGCTTGCAACCCCACTTGAATCCTCATATGGATGAGGCCTTTCTTCTGCCTCCTTTCCATCTGTCAACACCCCCTACTGACATGAACTCTCAGCTAAGCTCATCTCTTCTCCCTTTCCCACTTGGCAAATTGGGATGTCTCCTCTATCCTCCTGACAGTTTACGAGATCAATTGATCCCTTCACATTTCCCACTTGAAACCTACGAGACCTCTCCCAGATCTCTTTCCCTCGCCATTGAGTTTTTCGACATATCTCAACCACCTTTTTAACACCTGTTGTTGCCTTTTGGCCAACAGCTTCTGAACAGACCACTTAGCTGTCCTTTTCAAAGGCCACTCGTATCTCCAGTGTGCTCTTGCCTCATGTTGCATCTTAAATGTTAGCTTCTCCATCTCTGCTCATATTTCACCAAGCTCCTTGTCCTTCTCCACTTTGCTTCTCTGCGGGCAGTCTCCTCCCTTCCCACGCTCATGACCTCCAGCGGCCATCTTGCTTTACCTGTAACCACCCTGGCTGTTTACCATCTGTTGCATACCTTGCAATAATCTCCACAGAGTATCACACTCTGTCTCCCTTCACCTGTTGTCTACAGAAAAATTCAAGCTCTAATACCACTCTGGTGTAGACCCCCCGCTTTCATTCTCTCCTTCGGGGTTGCTCGACCTCCCGGTCTAGGATCATTTGAACACTTGAGTCTATTGGACTCTTTGGCTCCCTACTGGAACCCGATAAAATTTATCACAGGTCGCTCTTTCTCCAAAGTGCGGGTCCTCTTAACCCCGCGACTCTCTTCTTGTCCCTTCGAAGAAAGTTGGCGGTGACACTCGTTCTCCATGCCAGGCCCTTTCTATCATATGACCTCGAGCTATGTCCTGGGGTTAAACCATAAAAAGTGCTTCATGCTTTGAGCTTCGTCTTGTCCCACGACAACCAACTCCTACGTTCCCAAACTCTAAATCGACTAACTCAAATGGCATGAGGATAAAGGGTCCTCGTCCCTCCTTCAGATCGACGACTACGATCTATTCAGACTCCGGCCTTTGGGAGTCTCCCACTGTCCCCCTCGGATATCTCCCGGTGTAGTACTCCTTCGAAATGTGCAGATCACTTCCATGCATCCCTTCCAGATCCAACGGTCTAGATTCAAACTGCTCCTCGCGACTTCACAAAGATTTTTTTTTTCTCTTGGTAAACTTCTTGGAGCTCCAACTCCCAGATCTCCTAATCTCTTGCCACCTGTCTCCTTCCGATGATGGATGATTCTTCCTTCTTTTGGTACTTCGACGAGTCCTTCCTCGCTGACACTTAGCACTTTTTATGCCCGAGACTTAGACTGTTCTCGGCCTTTTTCTGCACTCCTTGCAAAGTTCTGTGCTAGTTCTTCTGAGATTTTGCTCAGCTTGAAACCTTCGAGGTTCTTGGTTTTCCTGCGTCCTTCCATGGACTTTCTAGTGCCCTCTTGGAAACTTAATGCCCTTCCTCCTAAGATTTCAAGATGAACTTACCTTATCCTTGGTGCACTCCTTGTGCTCACTTCAGCCTTCTGACAGTTTCTCTCTGAGCCCTTCCAGAAGTATTAAGGCATCTCCTTTCCTTGGTCGATGCACTCTTGCAAAGCCTTCCTCCCTCATAGTGTTCAACAACCACGGGGTTCTCTCAACGTCTCCAACACTCCAGAATGTGTTGCTACTGTGCACACTCACACTAGCTCAATGCCCTCCTGACAGAGTCTTACAGAGTATTCAGTAACTTTGCGCTGCACTTTCTCCTACACAACCTTTCTTTCCAAGGTATTCAACAACCTTGAAATTCCCTTTCGAATCTGTGAATTATCCTAGTGTGCCCTCTTGGAAACTTCTCTTATGACTCGAATGAGTTTAGACACACACTCCTTGCGTCGGCTTACAGAGTCTCAACTCTCTGTCGTGCACTCCTTGCACTTAGCCTAGAGAACCATAACTAATTCAACACACTCACAGATAGAAGATCATAATTCTACCCCTGCAGATGATTTCTAACATACATCTACAACACAAATGTGTTGGATTACTGAGAGGGGGGGTGAATCAGTAATAACGTAATTATAATCCTTTTTCTTCAAATGTTAAATCAATGTAGAATTATTATCCAAAAGTGAGTAGTAATAAATCAAAAATCACACACATGAACAGTACACCAGTGTTTTACGTGGAAACCCAAATCGGGAGAAAACCACG
>ML915168.1:0-10593 GCA_009831015.1 Picea engelmannii
ATGCCTGCCGAGAATCTTATAATAGCATACTATACTAAAGCCTTGCATCAAAGTATAGCTATTTGGGTTAAACGATCTAAGAAAGCCACGTTGTTAGAAGCCTTCAAGGAGGCTAGCCAGATTGAAAAAGACATACTTAGTCTAAAAGACTCTACTAGCAACGAAACAGAAACTAGTTCATCTTCCAAAAAGAAGATCGAAATCCTCCCTAAACCTACTCAAAGTAAAACACAACCTGAAAGCTCTGATTTAGAAAACTTAACTAAATTCGTTCAAAAACTGTCAAATCAAGTTATAGACTTGAAAAGGACGACTGAATAAGATTCCTCGAGAAAAGGGCCTTACAAGCCCTCGTTTCGGAAGCCTTTTCCCACCAACCGACCTAATCCAACCACCAAGGGCCTTAATCTAGAAAGTCTACAATACGCCCTTCAAACAATTCTAGAAGCCTAGGATAACTTGGTGCCTCCTGAGATTCCTAAGGAGGTTGTGGAACAAGAGACAGTTCAAGAGGAGGAGTCTTTTCCATTTCTCGGATAGCATCTTTCAAGCTAACTTCGAGACAGTCCATCCCTACAATACTAGGAGTAAGACAACAAGCAAACCTTCTTCCGAGAACACTACGACTGTACCCCCAAAACAATCTAAACAAGCTGAGACTAAACAGAGTAATGTGAACCCCAACTTAGATTATGATGTAGTTGAAGATCTTAAAAAGTTAAGGGCTAACATTTTTGTTTATGAGTTATTGAAATTTCCATTTCTGCTACAAAAAATGTTGCAAAACATCGCAGAGAATGGCAAAAATGGTAATTCAAATAGTAGCAAGGTTGTGCAGAACAAATTTCCTCAGAAGACTTCCACTAAAAACAATCTCGATTCTCATAATAAAGGAAGCCTTCCTGTAAATAATGTAAATAATGTAGATAAAGTAGCTTTGGAAACGACGAGTAAGAAACCACAAACTACCACCCTTAGCAGTCGCCGAAATGTGCCTCCATTTTTGTTAACTTTCGAAATCTTTAATAGAAACGTGCACAATTGTATGGTATACTTAGGAGCGCCATCCAATGTGATGCCATGGTCTGTGTGCCAGAAAATTAACGCGAAGTTGAACCCTCCACCTTAAAAATCATCCAACTTGATCGAACTAATGTTAAGGTCATAGGCGAGTTAAGGAATGTGCTTATAAGATTATCGTCTAACCCCAAGGTTCATCAAGTTATTTATATTATTGTTGTGGATATTCCAGAAGTGTATGGTCTGTTTCTAAGAAGGGACTAGTCAGAGCAGCTACACGGCTATTTCGTGACAGATTGGTCTCACCTATGGCTTCCAGAGAACGACAAGCCTAACAAGATCAAGGTAAATCCTGAACGCTACCTTAAGTTCATGGTCACAGATCTGAATGATCCAAATGAAACCTTTACACCTTCTACTGATTCACCCAAAGTACAAGGGATGGATACATTTTTCGTCAATTTCATGGCCGAGGCTTCAGCTATCACCAATCTGGAACAGCAGTCCGAGATTGTAGCATACATGCAGCCAGCAGCTTCCACACAACGGTCCCATGTACCCGATAAAAATCAAATTTGGTCTCTTTATTTTAACAGGTCAAAGTCCAAAGAAGGAGCTGGTGCAGGTTGCATTATTCTCGATCCGACAGGTAAAAAAACATTGATTGCATGTAGGCTTGAATTTGAATGTACTAATAACACTGCAGAATATGAGGCTTTACTGCAAGGTCTCAAAAACAAAAAATCTTTAGATATGAACATTCAAAACTTGACTGTCTTTGGCGACTACCAAATCATGGTTAGACAGGTAAGAGATTCTATCCATTGTCTGTCTCTGCATCTTAGAAGATACCTATCTGAGGTATGGAATTTAATGAATAAATTTTCTTCTTTCAATATAAATTCTATTCCTAGATTGAATAACTCTGAAGCTGATCTATTAGCTAACGTAGCTTCTAAACTCTTTCCTGCAGAAGGCTTATCCCCAAATGCATTCTCTATCGAACTGTTGTTTAGGCCATCCGTTCCCGACAACATCACGAACTGGAGAGTCTTCGACGACGATCAGCAAATTATTAGCTTCCTGCATATGGAGGAAACTTTTCAAGGCGCGGTGATAGACGAATGCACTCACGATGACAATTTGTGCAATTTCACAGTAATGCCTAATATGAGAACTCCTGAATCTTCATCGGACATGGTAAATTCGATCCCTAAGTCTGTAGTTAGATTAGAGAAATTTTATGATCTTCAAGATAAATTCAAAAAATCGGTCAATTGTAAAACCAATAGTTCCTCGTTATCATATGAAAAAGTAAACTTAGGAACTAAGGACAATCCGTAGTGCATTAATATAGGGGTAGGGTGTTCTCAACAAGAAAAAGATGCATTTATTAAATTGTTCAAAGAATTTAAAGATGTCTTTGCATGGACGTATGATGACCTTAAAACTTTCGACCCTAACATCATACAACATGTCATTCCTATGAAACCCCAAACCTCACCCTTTCAACAAAAATTAAGAAAATGCACCCTAAGCTCGAACCGACGGTCAAAAAAGAATTAAATAAACTCCTAAATGCTAAGATAATTTTCCATGTTAGGCTCACTCAATGGGTTTCTAACCTTGTCCCTGTCCGAAAGAAAAGTGGGGAAATCCGATTATGCATCGATTTTCGAAACCTTAACAAAGCGTCTGATAAAGACTACTATCATGTCCCACCCATGGAACACATTATTCAACAAGTATCTAGTTCCGAGAGGTTATCCTTATTGGATGGTTTCTCGGGGTACAACCAAGTCCTGATGTCTCCTCCAGACCAACTTAAAACTACCTTCCACACTCCATGGGGCACCTACGCTTATCGAAAAATGCCCTTTGGATTGATTAATGTTGGTGCCACTTTCCAGAGAGCAATGGACATTGCTTTCCGAGGCTTAATCAATCAGTCCGTCGTAGTTTACTTAGATGATGTTACTGTATTTTCCAAAAACAAAACCGATCATCTAGCTCATTTAAGAGTCGTTCTACAGCGATGTTGTAAATACGACATTTCTTTGAATCCTAAAAAATCCATTTTTGCAGTAGAACAGGGTAAAATCTTGGGATTTATTGTGTCAAGCGAAGGGATGATTATCGACCCCGAAAGGACTCAAGTCATTGCGAAACTTCCCCCTCCTACATCCAAAAAATCTACGCAGTCTTTCTTAGGCCAGATTAACTTCGTGAGGAGATTCGTCCCCAGTTTCTCTGAAATGGTCAGGCCTTTACAGAATTTAATTAAGAAAGACACCCAATATCACTGGGGACCCCTAGAAAATCAAGCTTTTAATGCGATAAAAAAGGCCATAATAGACGCTCCTTCTCTCATGAGCCCCGACTTTTCCCAAGACTTCTCGCTCTACACTTTTGCTTCTGACCGCTCTTATGCTTCCATCCTAAATCAAAAGAACGCCGAGAATAATGAAGTACCCATTGCCTTTATGAGCTCTACTTTCAAAGGCACTGAACTTAATTACCCAACAATATATTGGCAAGCCTACACTATTTTCAAAGTAGTCAAGCACTTCCGGTCCTATCTTTTGAAATCCAGGATGGAGATCATTGTCTCGTACCCAACCGTCAGGAACCTGTTAGTGCAGAAAGAACTAGGAGAAAAGAGGGCTAACTGGGTCACCTCCTTGCAGGAGTACGACATAGAAATTACCCCAGCACAGATAGTGAGAGGCAAAGGGTTATGCAAGTTAGTTGTTGATTCGGCTGAAGAACAACAAGAAGAAAGCAATACGTCAAACCTAAGACAACACAATCAAAATGCAATCTGTTGCGCACAAAACTTTGTCATTCCATGGTATGATGATATAAAATTATGTCTTGAACATGGGTCAGCCCCCCGTCACCTGGACCCCACTAAAAGAAGAGCGTTGAGATTAAAATATTCCTCTTTTCATTTGGTTAATGGTATTCTATTTCGTCAAAATTTTGATGGTGTACTGATGCGTTGTCTTGAGAAGGACGAAGCAGAAAAAGTCTTGCTAGAGTTGCATGCAGGAGAAGCTGGTGGTCATTTTGGTGGTGACACCAATACCCATAAGGTTTTGAGAGTCGGTTATTACTGGCCCACGCTTTTTAGAGATTCCCATGCCTTGTGTCGTAAGTGTACTATTTGTCAAAAAGCATCAGGGCGGTTACAAAAACCAGCCTTTCCTTTGCAGCCCGTTTCAATAGACTTTCATTTTCAGCAGTGGGGCCTTGATATCATAGGTCCAATCAACCCCCCATCCTCACAACATCATAATTTTATCATAACAACCACAGATTACTTTACCCGGTGGTCTGAAGCTGCCGCATTGAGAACTGTCAATACCAATCAGGTAATTGCCTTTCTAAATTCGAATATTATTACTCATTTTGGTATTCCTGATTGTTTAGTATTCGATAACGCTTCTTACTTTTCGTCTCTTGAGATGAGCGAGTTCGCTTTAGAAAAAGGAATTAAATTGAAGTATTATGCTAGCTATTTCCCTCAAGGCAACGGATTGGCAGAATCAACAAATAAGAATTTGATTAAAATCATCAAGAGAACAGTGGCTGAAAATCACAAAAATTGGCACAATGCACTGTTAAACGCGCTTTGGGCTAATAGGGTAACACCAAAAACTGTTGTAGGTAATTCCCCCTTTTTTCTCGTTTATGGCAGAGAAGCTATTCTGCCACCACACATTCTTCTCCCTTCACTACAGTTATCACAGAAAATACAAGAAGAAGAATGTCCCCCTTTGGAAAACCGAATTAATGCTTTGATGAAGCTAAAAGAGGTAAGAGCCCAAGCTAAACTATTGGTTAAAAGCTGGTTTGATTCTAACTCTGCTTCTGATAGGAATTTCGAAGTAGGTGACCTTGTCTTGAAATGTGACAAACCGCATGAGGGAAAGGGAGAGCACACAAAATTTCAAAACTTATGGCTTGGACCGTTTTTAGTTGCTGAGAAGTTGGGTCCCATCTCTTTCCGATTACAGAATCTAGAAGGGAAGCCTGACACCTATTCGGTGAATGGCCAAGCCCTGAAAAGATACTTTGCTTGATGATAACCGTTGTATATTATGTACATATTTTGCTTTTGCTTGTTTTTTCTTTCCTTTTTTGGCTTTTGATTTGTCCTTTGCACTTATCAACTTTTGTTTTTGGAAATACACATACCTGAATTTTGCAAACTGTTCAGACAAAGAAAACAGAAAATTCCTTCACTGAAATGACTGTTAAAAATTGTATAAACATCAATTGTATACTTCTGAAATTTACATCTGTGTTGGCAAAAAGTCTGTTGTTTGAAAGAAGTTGACTGATTTTGATCTCTGAGTAAAGCATGTCATGATCATCTATTATCTTTTTACGCTGTCCCTATTCCTTAAGGGAATGACTCAGAAGATGTCTCCCTTCCTTAGAAAGTTGGTTCTATAAATAAACCATCTCTGGATCTTATTAAAGGACAGTTCTGAAAAATTCTGATGAGGTCTAAAAAAAAAAATATGTTAAAATATCATAATTTTCAGCGTCACCCCGCTCGACTATATATCTTTAAAAAAAAAAAAAAAACAATAAAAGAGTTGTGGGAAGTGCTTGTAAACCCACCGGGATGCTGAACAGGTCTACTGGCAGCGGGTAAATGCATGCAATACACCAAGACAACTTCGTCGGGGTACTGAACAGGCCCACTGGCAGCGAAGCAATGTCGGGTATATGAAAATTCGTAAATATGGAACCTCTTGACCTTAAAATGTCCTTTATGCTGATCTCGAACTTCTTGGCAGGATACAGATATCAGAGTGGCTTAAATGGCAACCCTGTTGAGGCTATGGACGCCTGCTGGTAGCAGTGGCTCTGTCAACAGTATTGGAGATTTTATCTTTAATATCGTGCCTTGTTTATCTTAAGACTGTTATCAGTTTTCATCCTTTAAACACTGCTGGAATATTTGGTTAATGATGATGTTTACACAATTTTTTGGTTGTTATTTTGGAGTCATAATTTTTCTCATTATCATAATCTGAATTAGTGATTTTGGAAGAGATAACTGCTTCTACCAGTGTGTCGCCATTGTTGGCAGCCAATTCACATTTTCATACTGTCCTTATAAGCTGCTTACACCAGTGTTTTGCAAACTTCGATTTTCGTCACAACCTTTCCAATAAAATGACACTATTGTTTTCTATGCGTTTGCACACTTACCTTGGTTCTCGTTTTCACGACTGCAAGCGTGAAAACGTTGGTTTTCGAAGTCATATTAAAAACGTCACTGGATTGTTATGATCACTCTTGTTTATATGCTCATCGCGTTTCCCAAATTATTTATCATTATACAATTGACAAGACTCCAACATCCTTATTCATTTGGCATTCTTATTTGTTATAAAGACTTCGTTTTACAAGACTGTGGTGATATTCTTTTGATCGAGTTTGTGATGCATTGGTGATTTGATTTGTATGTTCTTTGATTGATTCCCTTGACACATTGGTTTCATGAAAACACATTAGTGTTGTGGTTAAACCCTTGGTATAAGTCATTTCATACGGCACATACTTCATATTATCGAACCCTTGGTATTGATTTCGATTCATTGTTTGTTTTCAAAGTTATGATGAAACTATTGCTTGCGCAAATGTTTGGTTGATTTACCATAGATTTCATTGGTTCATTGAATGGCGTAGTTTTAACCTATGCAATAGTGGGTTGAATAGTTATATGTGCGGGCAGTTATACTGTGGATATGACTATTTTGCATGTACTAAACTAGCTCCACCACCTTCTCACATTCTGTCATTAATGTTTTCCCCCTATCCCGGTTCACCTTTGCTAGTTTTCAGGTAAGCCTGTGAGCGTTCTGCCCCTACGTATACTTTGTGTATACTTTGTTCAAACCCTGGCCCATTCACCTCGCTCACGGTGTGCTCCTGTCTATGGCACCGGTGGTGCGCATAGAGCCGAATGGTAGCCAAGCTCTGTTGCTATTCGTTAATGCCCGCAAAGATTTAGAAAGCAGTGGTTGGATGGTGTTTATACAGAGGTTCGAGGGTTTCAACCTTTTGGTTTCCCAACAATTCGCCCTCACCTTTGACGGATGCAGGGATAAAGTAGGTGATATACATCTTGAACTCAATGAATAATTCATAAGCTCTGCTACAGGATTTTCAACTACAGGCCACCGATGGTTTAAGAACTCCAAAGTTGATGAGGTGTCGCGGCCATTACTATTCATATCAAGAAAGGTCGTTTCCTGTGATAAAGGTATGCCTATTTCCACCCTCAAACCTAGGTGGCATGATATTTTAGTAATTGTGAAACAATTTGTGACCTGTGAAGGTCGGTATGGCTTGGTTTTTCTGTATCACCTCCGGTTGTTGATGAATTTCATGGGTTATCCTTTGAACATGCCACATTACTTCTTGCGTAGTCTTTATAATATGTCTAAGAGATTCAAACGCGAGAAGGATGATAGCAGCTTGTTTTACCACGACTTAATTAAACTCATCATCGTCCACCATTTGAGCCTTCATGGCGATAATTGGAAAGCCTTTCTATTTATAAATGACTTTGCTAATCCGGAGTTTGTTCAAATCGACAAGGTTGTGGTTAGTGAGACTATGGTCGGGCCACCCGTGCCATTTCATATCCTTCTACCCCCTGTTGAACCCTCGGTTTGCCCTGACATCGACCTACCCAATACCCTAACCAACCCGTGTACAAAAGATAAGACTGAGGATGTTAAGAAGCCTGTGAGTAAGAGAGTCAAGGGTAATCCTACTGTCGACAACAGGGGTAAGAAAAATGCTCGATTGATATCGAGACTTGCCCGGAATAAAACTAAGCCAAACGTTGACCAAAATCCCATAGTTCTGAGCGAGGACTCAGACTCCGATATCGAGCGCTTCCGAGCTGGAGAGTACCCTTATTCTCATGGCCTGTGCTCTACGAAACCCTATGACTATGTATCTAATTTGCCCCCGTGCCTCAAAAACGACCCAAATTACCCGAGAATCAAGTTGCATAATGAAACCCCTGTTGGCTTAAACAAACCCTCACCTATGTTATCAAAGACCGAGAAAACATCATGCATCCAATGCAATGTGTGGCTAGAGCGTTATTACACCGGCGTTCCCTTGCTGCAATCAAAGATCAAATCGTTAGAGGACCAAGTTACAGTGCTATCAAAAGAAAGGGATAGGCTTCAAGCTAATGACAAGAAACAAAAAACCACCGGTTCGATTGTCTTCAGGAATGTCGAAACGGCAACAACATTCTACAATTCCAGACTATCATGACTGAGTTTTTTTCTGATTGTCCAGGTATGAATTTCAATATGAATTTTGCTTTGTAAATTAATATAACATATTCGGTTTTGCTTTCAAATTAGCTCTGTTCGTTTTAACACATTTGAAATGATTCTGTTATAATTTAAACGATTTTGTTGTGGATTCTGTACAGTAGATTCATTTTGCTAAATTGAAATGTAGATATGATTTGGTTATTCAATTTCTGTCATGCCCAGTTTAGTATAAGCTATTGATTGATTTTTTATTCGGTTTGGTTTGTTTCTGAATCAATTTTGTTCGTCTAATTTAGGATAGTCAATTGGGTTTGATTTCAATTAGTTTCGTTTAACTCAAAACAACCCTGTTGACCTCGATTTACCTGGAATGACTCTGTTCTGTATTGAATCAATATTCTCGTTTGGATTTTGATTACATTCGACCTGTGCAAAAGATTTATTTGCTAAAAATTGTTTAGCTGTGTTGATTGATACTATTTTGCATTTCGATTGTGTCGGCCCCAAACTATTTTGATTCGTTCTTTTGCATTTCGATTGTGTCAGCCACGACTATCATAATCGTTTGTATATATTTGATATAGTTCCATTAATCTGAAAAACGATCCTGTTGACTTCGTTTGGATTCAACAATGATTTTGTTAATGGCAGAAGCGACATAAACTATTATATGCATGATTTGTTTAAACAGTTACAGTTTATGTCGATTGGAATTGGTTCATGAAAATCATTTCATTATTGTTGAATTATCTAATGTGATTTTGTTTACCCCGAATTGGTGAAAACAAATTGAACAGAGTGCATGTATCCCTGTTATCGTTTGATTGACTACAATTTCGTTTGCTCTCAAATTAACATAACAGTTTTGATTTGAATGATTCGTTTGGTTTCCAATTAGAAATTAGATATTTGTTTAATAGTTTGAATATAATTCTTTAAGATTTGAATTGATTTTAGAACGATTCTGTGTTCAATTTAGACCAGCTACAAAATCACAAGATTCTGTAGCTAGTCTTAAAAATTAGATTTTTAACAATTTTATCAATAAAATATCCTCTAAACTTGTCTATTTTTGTCTTCTTTCAGGTGCATACAAATTCCAATCATCCATTGGGCATGCTGTGACAGTTTATGGTTTTGTTTTAGGTTGTTAGCTTGAGTCAGAAATAGAGATTTGGGATATTATCCCCAGATTTTTGTAAACTGTTTTGATAATTCCCACAGGGATGTTTTACCCTGTGGGAGGTCTTTAAATACTTGTCATTTTTGTAATAAACCAAGCATGATCACTGTGGAGAGAACCAGACTATAGATTTATGATTTAGACTGAGATGAAAGTTGATGTCTTGTAACATCTTTCGCTTTCAATATATTAAACTTTTGTTTCAGGTTTTATTCATGTCAGTTTGCAGTCGATTATAGACTACTTTAGCTATCATAATGCATTGCATGTTGATGTGATTTAATTTAATGTGTTATCCATATCTGATCTCTCTTATTTAAAAATAAAACAATTACTTTGTTTCAGTTAATGAATCATAGATTTCTCTTCTTCGTTAATTGAATCATTTTGTACAAATCCTTGCACACAGATTTATCTAAATGTGATGATTTGTAAATTATAATATTGTTGTGACTTTTTATGTCTTGTTTGTTTTGTTATCGATATTCAAAAGAGAACTGTTACTTACTGTTTACTAGAGGCTTGCAGAGGGTCTAATGTGGGTTTCTTCCCCTCGAACAACTGAACTGGATTCTTTACACATGACAAATTGGAAAGCGTTATTACAGGTTAGCTTATTAGTGTTATTTAAGTAGTTTAGATAGACATATGTATAGTTTAGATTTGTAGTTAGAGTTAGTGTTTTAGCTGCTTAGCTTAGATAGTTAGTTTTTATTCTATTTCTTTCTCATAAAACTATAAAAATCAAAAACAGTTTCGTTGTTGTTTGCACCCAATTCGTCACTAAGTGAGCAAATAAAAGGTNCTTACATGCCCAGTTGGGCTCTGCTAGGCATGACAGCTGTAAAAGGAAAGGTTAGAAAGAGAAACTACAAAGTTATAAACAAGAATTAAACTAAAACAAACTAAAACTATGAGCATGTGGAAAAATGAAAAATAAATACAAATGGACCGATATCACCAATGTATAAGTTGATCTATTGATGAAATCCAAAGGCACAATGAAGAAAGGGGACTTGGGTCCCTTCTTTCTCCAATGGAAGGCTCTTGAGGCCCTCACAAGCT